>JAOEHI010010150.1:0-33403 GCA_025447815.1 Percopsis transmontana
TATAGACTCTCTCTCTCTCTCTCTCTCTCTCTCTCTCTCTCTCTCTCTCTCTCTCTCTCTCTCTCTCTCTCTCTCTCGTTCACTCGCTCACTCTCCCTCTTAATTTTCTCTCTCCTCTACTCTTCAGTCCTCATCCAATTCTCTCTTCTTACCTTCTTTATCTCTCTCTCTCACTCTCTCTCTCTCACTTCACACCAGATTAGCAGAAAGCCTTGAGAGCTGAGTCCCTATTTGTGTGTTTGTGTGTGTGTGTGTGTGTGTGTGTGAGAGAGAGAGAGTGAGAGAGAGAGAGAGAGAGACAGAGAGAGAGAGCTAGAGCCCTAAGGTTAGCTATACTGCTTAACCTCTGCTAAGCTGTTCATTCAGGAAGTCTTTCTGCTTCCTCAAGATTCTATAGGGTACATTTATCACACCACTTTACATAATACCCTCACACTCACACTATATGTGTGCAAGCGTAACACACAGGTGCACAAACGTACACACTGTAATGTATGCAAACTCTCTCTCTCTCTCTCTCTCTCTCTCTCAAACACACACACACACACACACACACACAATAAATGTCAACAGTGATCAAGGTTGAACCGACAGGTAAAAATGATTAATTACCCCACCTCACCACACAACAGACCCCTCGCAAACACACACACACTCTTCATTTTAAATCTAATACAGCAACTGGGGGCTCATGTTTTAGCGCATGCTTGCTAAACTACTGCAGCGCTACACCCCAGGAGGCCATGAGGAAATGTGTGGAATCATTTACAAGTTAAACACGGGGTGAGAACTAAAGGTCTACACACACAGCAAGCGCATCAAGCGTGTCTAATCCCTGACACAGTCACTCACAGCTACCTTTTCACACACATTGCTTTATAATAATAATAATAATAATAATAATAGATTTTATTTGTGTTGCACTTTAAATTTGGAGCCAATCTCAAAGTGCTAAAGTTAAGATCATAAAAGCCTGGTTAGAACATCAAAATAGTATACAAATAGATAATGCAACGACTTGCAGGGTTAATTAAAACTCATAAGTTCTGCTAAAAAGAATGTTTTAGTCCTTTTTTTAAAGTCTCAGCAGTTTGAGGTTCCCTCAGATGGTCGGGGAGGGCATTGCAGATCCGAGGAGCGGCAGAACAGAAAGCCTGATCACCCATGGTGCTGAGCTTAGCTTTACGTGTGGGGTTATATAGTGTATTTTTCCCGCTCAAAATCTTCTCAGACTCATTTCACAGCGTTCGGGCAGGATTGGTGCAAGATGACTCATCAATCCAGTTGCATAACCCAATTTACAAACGTCATCGTGATTGTAAAATTAGCTTCTTCCGGTATGGCTCCTATCATTCAGCACGGCGGAGGAAAAATTTTGTACTGTGTCAACAATAGCTAGTATCTTATAGCCACCGTGTTAAAAATGTTTCGGACCTTTGTGCAGTGAAGTAAGTAAACATTTCATAATAATAATAACATTTATTAATAATAATTAAATTCAATACAACAAAAATAAAAAACATTAAAATGAATTAAAATACTACTAATAATGATAATAATAAAATAACAACTCCCTCCGTCCCTCAGGGGAATACACGCCACTTTGAGAAGCCCTGTCTGATAGTGTGGTCAGACGCCTTGACTCTCGTACGACAATGGAGATGAAACCCTGTCAGGCTGCTGGAGTCCGACAGACTCAGCCTTCAGAGCTTCACCTGCTTGTTACCGGATGGTTCTGCTCCCAGCAGCTAAATGTCAGTGTGGATGTCAGTGGATGTCTCTCCATCTCAGCACTGCGCATGGAGCACACCCAGGCCCCTCCACACGACATGCAGTGTCTGGCTGTGGGCCTCAGAACGTTTGTCCTGGAGAGACCGCTCCAGTCTGGGGTCAGAGGCGAGGGTTGGAGATGAAAAAGAGAGAGTGTCTGTGTGTGTGTGTGTGTGTGTGTGTGTGTGTGTGTGTGTGGGTGGGTGGGTGGGTGGGTGGGTGGGTGTGTGTGTGGGTGGGTGGTTGGTGGGGGGGGGGGGATAAAAGTTAAAGAAATGAGAGGCAGAGAAGCAAAGTTAGAGAATCGTATTCTCGGGCACTGGCAGTGAGACGTTTTGATTCTCTGACAATCCCATACAGATACAGATCCCATGAAGACAGATTCAAAATACATTTAATCTTATTCAGATTGTTTGATCTGATTAGATCCATTTAGTGTTCCAAGGCCATGTCTCATTAGTTATTGTTTTATGTAGTAGTGTCTGCATTTATGTAGTGTTATCTGCATTATCCCTATTTCACATTGTGTGGTTAGTTAAGGCCAAATTTTATTTATATTTTTTTTCTCTAATGTTACCTTCCTTTAACCACCCACTCTCTCAGATAATACCACCCTTTTTTCTCTATGAAAACAACACCTCCTTTCACTCTCAGCCTCTGTGCAGCTGACCTTCCAATTCCACTATTTAAAGAAGACACTGTCCAATGAGCCAATTGCCCCGTGAGCTAATTTTCAGCAAGCCGGTGTGAATTATTCTAGTGGCCCGGGAGAGCAGAGCGCTGAAAATTGTGTAATTTGCTGGTGATGTGACACACTGTGGGCGTTAATTGTGCGATCATTTAATTTGCAGGAATACTTGGGTGAAAAAGATGCACTTCACCACCGTAGCTGATGTCTAAACTATCTGCTCTTCAGCAGGTGCTGAATTAGTTATTTACAGATGACATTTAATTAGTAATCTTCGAGTATTGGGTCAATGCTCGGTAGTTGGTGTTCCATGTATTTCATGTCTAGCCTACTATTTCTAATCTATTCTAATGTTGGGTTCTGAGCTGGGGTCAGTATGAAGAGTATACCTTCCCTGAATTTTCCCATCACGTCTGTATGTAAATAAACCTTTACACTGGCAAGCATGTGCGAGCCAGGAGGAGTTATGTGCGTTTTGCTGATGTAGTTTCTTCTGTAATCTTTTACATTGTGACTATTGTGAGGGCTCGGGACTTATAAGGGACCATAACCTAGTCCATATGCCCCTCCCAGCTTGCTGTAGTCCTGTGTGGGAAGAGAAAGAGAATAAACCACCCATGGTGCTTTGCTGCTCAAAGCTATTGACTTATTACCAGCTGTATCAAAGCTGAGAACAATTCTACTACTCCTAAGAGAGCTGGGTATCACCTGGCGTGTGTGTGTGTGTGTGTGTGTGTGTGTGTGTGTGTGTGTGTGTGTGTGAGAGAGAGAGAGTTTCATGGTTCTTTGGGCGGGTGTTTGTGTGTGTGCATGTGCTCCGTGCAGGCTATGCTTGCGTGGTTTTGTTTAAGTGTCAGGTGCAAAGGAGAAGCTCTTCTTTCTAATTAAGCTGCCAGTGCATGCTGGGAAGGGAGAGCACAGGGACGGGAGGGGAAATGAGCGAGGCGGTGCAGACGACGAGAGAAAGCCAGCGGAGAGGTAGATGGAGGGAAGGGAGAAAGAGGCAGAGAGGAGGCAGAGATAGAGAGTAGTGCATTAGAGGTGGGATGAGCTTCAGGCAGGAAAGGGAGAATGAGTGACAGGATAGAGTGAAGGGGAAATGAGAGGTGGGTAGAGAGGAGGAAAAGATGAGGATAAAAGTAACAGTTTCCTCTGTAACATTGGGTACCGTCTCAAACTCACTTTTATTTCTGGTTGTTAGCATAAATTAATATTAAAGAAAAAAAAGGCAAATAGATAGCTGAATGAATGCATAAAGACAACAGTTTTGTGTTTAAAAGTCCCCCCCTGTGAAGACGTACAGTGGCGGGCAGCTTGAGCCTACAAATCACTTTGCTCTTAGCGGTTGCCAGCTGAAGTATTTCAGGCGCGCCGCTGAAGCTAAACGCTAAGTGTGTTTGTGTATTCAGTGTCACATCCAGCTTATTTCCGGAGGGTGCCTTTCATTTCAGTGCTGGCAGAATTAATAAATAAATGTTCCTCATGCCAATGCCAAGACACCAACACATATAAATACACACTATTTATTGTATTCCCATCTTCAGTAAGGTCTCTTTTCACATGATCACACCAGAGGGGGGGCTGGCATTTACCCACACACAAACGCACGTCTGTTGAGAGTATGTAAGAATGCAGCATGACTGGTTTGCTTTAGTTCTTTTTTTATTTATTTTTTTGGCTGAGCTCTCGCAGGATTTGTGTGGTGTTCAAAGCTCCCGGAGTCTTTCAAAGCCTCTGAGCATACAGCCAGGGCAGGAAACACTGTCGGGTTTCATTTTATTTATTTATTTCGTTTTTTCGTCCCCTTCATCCCGTTGATTACAAAATGAGAACAACCTCAACCTCCTCATCAGACATATGGACTGTCACAGAAAATGATAAAATCCCAGGGGAGTTAACGAACAACACTTTTTAAAAATATGAATCACCAATAAATTCCTTAATCTGCCTTAACTTAATCTCATGGTTAGGGTGCCATATTAAAAGAATATCGTTGACACACACACACGCGCGCACACACACAACAAGATCAAAGGACAGCATTGTTAACAAATGCCTAGAGGCGGTCCGGGGGTTTATGTATAAAATATGAGACTCAATAAATTACAGCCATATAAACATTTCAAGACAAGATGAAACTGACAGACTTTCGCAGACACACAGATATTGATGTGTATAGGCCTAAAGGTTTCATTGTGAAGTTATGCTAGTATTATCTTACACTAACATGATTTGCACGTACAGTATGTTTGTAAAAATAGGTTGTTTTAGAGAGCGACCCTAAGCTCCCGGCCCAGAAACTAGATGTGGGCCTACAAACGCAATTATGCGGTCCCTTGCATAATGGCAAATTACTGTAATATTATAGACCACAAATTTACTTTGCAACATTTGCACTGAAACGCCTACGACTCCCCCTGCTGGTGTTTTGTACGCTTTTCCACCCGTGTCGTCTGTGTCTGTGTTTGTCTAGCAGGTGGAGGCGGTGCGCAATCAGCGCCTGATGGACACACCTGAGCCCAGAGTGTTCCCTCTCTTTGTAAAAGCTGGTCTCTCTCTCACCCTACCCTTCGGCGCCCCTGGCTTCCTCCTTTAGATTGCTTGTATTGTAACCTATCACACAGTAAACTACTTTTGAAACCACAACTTGGGTCTCAGTGTCTCCCTTGGATCCACCCCTCGAGCTGGGTTGTAAACACATGGGGCTCGTCCGTATTTCAAATTTGTATTTGTCGGCTTACTTGTTTTGAAGTAAGCCGAAAATTCTGGTAAATTTAGGATGGTAAATTTATAGAATAAATTGGGACGTAGCATAGTTCTGTTGACTTTATGCTATTGCCTTTGTGTTTGAAACAAACCTTATGTTTTGGTAGGCACAAATCAATTCAATTTGAAATTATTTTGGAAGAAAGAAAACTGTGTGCAAAAGTATTGTTGTGGTGAAAGCGGTTGTGAGCATTTATTAATTTAAATGGATTTATTGACCTGTCTTAGATGGTAAATGGTCACATATTTTAAATGTGAAACCCATGGTTGAGAGATTACTAGCGTCTTGGGGCCAGGTAGGGGTGAAAATAAATTATTCCAGGCCTCAGTGACCCAAGAAACAGCTACATGTCTCATCTGAGATTGCCAGGGCACTCACTTTACCTTTTCTATTATTATTGGGGAGCAGGATAGATTATTATTTGGGAGCAGGATAGTCTGGGGGAGCAGGATAGTCTAGTCGTCTAGGCGTTGGACTCCCAGCCAGAAGGTCATGTGTTTGAGCCCCAGAGTTAGCCTACCTTTAAGGATCCTTGAGCAAGATGCCTAACCCCTATCTGATCCATGTAATAGCACCATTTAATTGTCTGTCTTTTTGGATAAAAGTGTGCTAAATTACGTAATTGTTACAATTTATTTTGAGAGAGAGAGAGCAGTGTGCTGGTTACACTTACACCTTAGCAGTGTTGTATTAAAAATGGTTTGATGAGGTGTCATTAAGTAAAAGCTGCTGATTCCCCCACATTTTAAGGTCTGACATCTTCATGCTGTGTGCTGTTAATTTCTTAAATAGTATTTTTACACAACCATCTAAAACTCAATCATAAAGCCTCAATCCAGCTCTTTTTACGCACCGTTCTTCGTCAGCTATTCTTGGATGAGGGTAGAGATGCAGGGGGTACGATTTGCTGACCGAAGGTAACATTTGGTAACATTCAGCTTTCTGGCTTTTTCCGTGGTAATGTTACAAATGTGTGTTTGGCTGCTATGAAAGTAATGGCTGGTTTACAGCAGGTATTACAATAATGATGGCCATGTGAAGACAATTGTGGAGTTGTCTGCTTTGAGGCTGGACTTGTGACTTTACTGGCATTACTTGGAGCTGGGCTCCAGATTTGCTCTGCTACAATAGGGGGAGAGAGAGAGAGAGAGAGAGAGAGAGAGAGAGAGAGAGAGAGAGAGACAGACAGAGAAACAGAGAGACAAACAGACAGACAGAGAAACAGAGACAGAGAGAGAGAGAACTGCAATGTCACACTTGTACCTTGTACTTGAAATCCCTGGGGTGCTCTTGCATGTTTATGAACAGTTGTTTGTGTGGGATTTGTGTGTGTGTGTGTGTGTGAGACTATCCACATATAAATAGTCCTGCTTGTGTGTTTGCATATTACGGTCACTCTGAGTTGTTCATTTGTTTATTCTTTCTTTCTGAGAGAGAGTGTGTGTGCGCGTGTGTCAGGGAAGGTAACCCTGAGCGACAGGAGGAGAGGAGGAGAGGAGAAATAGCTGCTGGTGCTCCCCAGATCACGACGCGGCCTTAATGAGGCCAATAGAGACTCGGAGGAGCAGGAGGGAGGGAGGGAGGGAGGGGGGGATCCGCATCTACTTCTCTGCTGACACAGTTTTAGAGAGAAAGACATTATCTGTCAAAGGAGGATGCAGAGAAGACAGGGAGGCGGGGAGGGAGGGGAGGGGAGGGGGGGGGGGAGAAAAAAGGCAAAGATGAAAAATGGAGTTGGGAGAGGAGAGAAAGAAAGAGGATGTCTTGAGGACATGACAGTTTGAAGCTGCATCGAATAACTTTTTCGTGCTAAAGATTTAACTTTTAATTGCTATCATTATGGGAATAGGTCAACCTGGCGAGGATTTTAGAGAGGAAAGCATTTCGATAAAGGTGTTTTTTGAAGCAATCTACAGTGTGTGGGCCGACTGGCTTGTTTCTTAATGAGGACTGTGACCACTGCACTGAATAGTACAGTAGGGAGGGAAATACATGTATACTAGTTACAGGAATTGATGTGGGTATGTATCAGCAAGAATTACCATGGTAATGCACACTGCTCTTTGCCTCCTTCAGTGATCCAGGAACACTAGCCTGTACACATATAGCCTACACTCAAAAGAATCAGTCAACATGCTGTAGCAGGTGACAGCTGTCCAGGTGCAGCACAACGGCCATATGAGAATCCAATGAAGCAGTGTGCCCACCCAGACCTGGGAACAAGTCTAAAGCCTGTTGCACACTGTGTTTTTTTTTACAGACGATGCCATCGAAATACATTGCAGAAGCAGAAATGCACTACAGTAAACCCTTTGCTTGTTTTTTTGCCCCGCCCCCTTGCCCACCATTTCATTGATCCAACTGTTGTTAAACGTTCTATTTCACGAGCAACGCAGTGCAACGTATATCATGAGCAAGTTACATAGAGTGTGGGGGGGCGGGGCGGATAAAATCCGCCGGCAATCCGCCTGCAGTGTGCAAAATGTGTTGCAAACTTTGTCAAAGGCACAGATTCCCACTGGATAAGACTGGTGTTTCTCAATTACGAGACCGTTAAGTAGTAAAAGGTAGCATTTTGCTACATGCAAGCTATCACTCCAGCGCATATATAATATCACTCACGTCACTCGAATCACTCTGCGAATTTGAAACCCCTGTGATGTTACCATAGCAACTTATCTTAGTAAGAGCTCAGCTATGTCCGTCAGTGTTAGTTTTACAACTTTGGCATTCTTCTTAAAGGATAACCAAAAGAGTTTGGCAAGGGGTGATGTGCATAACGCGCGCTGGCATCTGACTTTTAACTTTCAGTAGTTTGCAAACGAAGATCTCAATATATCTGAAATGTAAAAAGCTCAATATTTGCACATAAATTAACGTGAACCAAAATTAAATAAGAAAAACGCCATTCTGTGCTCCTATTTACTTTATAAAATTTTGAGCCAGAAGGCACTGCCGATGCGAGCAGTGTTTGCACGACATTGCAGGTGTATGGAAAAAACGAAAATATATTAGTTGGTCTGCTCAAAGCTGACATGAGACCTTAACATACATAGTGTATTTGCATCTTTTGACCAAGTTATCCTGTGCAGCTTTAACACTATGGAAAGGCTATGAAACAAAATATAATTTGATGAAACATGACATGGTCATGTTTGGTCATTTTCTTTACCCATAGGCCTTTCTGGTATTACAGCACATGTATTTTGGCCATGAAGGTCTCAGAAAGGGGAAAAAAAAGATTTGGCCTTTCGAATGTCAGACAGAAGAAATAATGAAGAGCAACACAGGCAGAAAGACAGGCAGAAAGGAGAACAGATAGAGAAAAACAGACTAATGAAGATAAAACTCTCTTGATAATTTGCGTGTGTGTGTGCGTGTTTGATGACATCAGAAGCGCAAACTGCAGCCGCATCCGTTCTTCCACATGATGCATTTTCTGCCCCGATAACCCTTGTCCCAGTGCAAAAAACGCACCGTTTTCCCCAAATAACCTTCCAGTAAACTCTGTGCAACTGCAGCCTGGACACGCCTGAGCTTCCACACTGGGATTCATGGAATGAGGTGCAACAGTAAACGGTAAACTCACAATAACAACAGCTCTGTTCTCGAACTAATGAGACAAACATGCAACACTGGGCAGGTCAGGTATGATCAACCAATCCCTCTGTGTCATCTACAACATTCAGCCTCTACAATCATGATCAAAAACTCCACTCATCCACTGTCAGGGCACAGACAGTAAAAGGCATGTAGAGATCCCCTTTAATGCATTAGCCTCCATTAGCTTAATGTGATTGGGTTGGGAGGGCCTGGTTTTAACATCTACGAACTTTAGTCTTTTTTAAGGATTGATGCATGCATGTCAAGATACCTACTGTTTCTCTTGTAGGAATGCAGCATAATTTCTTCTGAGCCATTATATACTGTCAGATGACATGCCTGCTTGCTGCAGTAATGAATGTAAAAATAGCAATATCATAAAATTTTAGTCAAAAACATTCATCTTCCATTATTAGGCAACATCATGAAAAGTGTCACCTTTAATGCAGGAAGAAATTGCTGCCATTAGCCTATTGTACTTATATTTGAAGGGTGTGGTTTGAAGATCTATGTAGAATTTTGTCTCTTAGGGTTAGGGTTAGGGTTAGGGACAAATCCCCAGCTATTAAATGACTTCCCTGAAGGTACAGGGTGTACTTACTATGATCAAAGCCGGTTGCTAAATGCTTGTATTGCCTACAGTATAATGCCTACATGCTGTTAAATACTGGGACCCTTACCTGTTCCTAAGTATCCTATACTATACTCTACCTTCTACTTGTTCATATACAGTCATGGAAAAACTAAGAGACCTCTGCATATAATTTTTATAAAATAATATTATTATAAATGTAAAAAATATTTAAATGTAAACATTTAAAAAATATATGAATATAAATACAGTATATTAAATGCAAAATTATATATATAATATTTAAAAAATGTGCAGTGGTCTCTTAATTTTTTCCATGGCTGTACTTGTAGCTACTGTCAGTCACTCAGTCTGCTAAATGAGTACATAGTAAATTGTAATACATTTACAGCATTAAGTAAGTAATAGTGGTTCAAAAGTAAGAGAAATGTGAAATGTGCCTTTAAATGTAAAATATAAATATGTGAAGGTCAGGGAATATCTGAAAAGGAAAACTGGTATAGCTAGTATTTCAGAAGAAAAAGCCGGGGCAGCCAAATCTGAATTTCCACTTCACTAAACAACCATTAATTAATAATCTGAAATCAATAAATATCACATCTGTGTGATTGTTTGACTGAAATATTAAACACATAAAGTGCAAAAATGCTAGCATAAAATTGAAAATACAGAGGCAATGTGTATCTGATTGCTAAAGGTCTACTAGAGCAACATCAGCCGTGAACATCGGAACTAGAGAAAATCTCCATGGCATTTAAAAAGTTTCCCAGTGAATAATCTTTCGGCAAATATTTCCTCATGAGGCCTTATGATAACAGATTCGAACGCACTGCTGGTAATTACCATGGCGATGATAATTAATTGCTACAAAGAGAATGGAGAGCAGTTGTCTTGGGCTACAGGGAGCTTTCAGACCTGGGCTCCATGACACAGCAGGATTACTGGAGAAACTTGATGAGAGAGATACCAGCTGTGGAGCAATAAGACAGAAAACGGGCTTTTCACTGAATCCCTCTGTGCTGTCCTTTGCTTTATATTAAAGGTATGCTAGGTACGATTTTTCATGTCAGTCCAGCTCAGTGGTTTCCAATATTTTTAAGCGACTCCCAAAAATAAGTTCTAATAGCATAGCATTGAAGCATAAAACTCCATTAACACCATTAAATGTATGTACATCATTTTGTTATTATTAGATACAGTATAACAAAACCCCTTCAACCTAGCCAATGCTTGACTTGTAGAGATACACTTCTTCTGGAATTAAGGGGCCTCACAAAACTGTGTGTGTTTGTATGTACTGTACATGCTATAAATGTGCACACTACTACAGCAAGGCATTTATGGTGACACTTTATGGATATCTACCGTGTCTATCTATCTATCTATCTATCTCACAATACTAATTTTTTGTGGATATGGAGGCAGGATTGGTTAGTGGTCAGGGTGTTTGACTGCCAGACAAATGGGTGAGGGTTCCATCACCGGCATGTCCACGCTACCTGTAAGCGTCCTTGAGCCAGATGCTTAACACGTACCTGCTCCTTAATGCTTGTAACTGTATAGTCACTGTAAGTCGCTTTGGGAAAAAAGCATAAAAGCATTTGTAATATATTGTATATTTTAAAATATCAGCCAGATTGTGTGAAATCTAGAATCAAAACCTCAGTTTTCTGTGAAAAAAGAGAGTAGAGTGAAGACATTTAATGCAGGATGGCTTCACACACCCAGGTGCCCACAGGGAGCTACAGTTTCTCTCTGAACTCCAGCTAATATAGAGAAACGAGGGGACCAATTTGACGAGGGGACCAATTTGGGCCGTCTGATATGTGTGTGTTGTGGATGGCAGTTACACTAACACACACACACACACACACACACACACACACACACACACACACTTACTGTACCATATATACTGTATACTGGAGAGGAAGAGAGAAATTCACACACACAGATTAGAGAAATGCGCGCCGCTCGGGCAACACAAGTGAGAGAATTGATTTTGAAGCGGAATACGCTGGTTTCAGGAGAGCAGCTTCTGTTCTAATAGCCTACTAAAGTAGATTTATCAACTGAAGCCTGGTTCAAGGGCATGCCTGTGTGTGTGTGTGTGTGTGTGTGTGTGTCATTATATATGTGTGTCTGAGCTTATTACAAGAGGCACGCGTAATTGCGTGCTTGAATGCGTGTGCACTTGCACTGGACTGTGTGTGTCTATCGGAGAGTGTGTCAGTGTGCGTGCACGCGCTTGAAATGCAATCAGGAAGAAACTGTATGAATCATAATGGACCTTGACTTTTTGCCAGTGCAGCAAACAACCACTCTCCTTGCTGCAAGATCAACATGAGAGACAGAGAGAGAGAGAGAGAGAGGGGGGGGGGGGAGAAAGGAAGGTCGAAGAAAAGAAGACATACGTTTGTCTCTGGATCATTTTCTTTTTGCCCTCAGAGCTTTGGTATCCCTAGAAGAAAACGTAGAAATGGCTATTTATTGAAAAATAAATGCAGAACCTATTTTAACACTGCCCAGTTCAGCACTGTCTCAGAACCTCCAGCTCAATACCTGAAGAGGCACTTTCTTTCAATAAAGCCCTGAATATATGAGTCATAATTGTTTGCCGAAGGATGTTATTCGCTATTGCTGTTTAAAGTCTAAGCAAGCACAAACAACAGTGAACAATATTAAATACAGTAAAAATTGACTTAAAAATAAAGGTTTATGTCAAAGCGGCTGCATGGAAACTAGCCTTCTGTTTATTTTTGGTAAAACAGTGTAGATCTATTCTGGAAGTCCTGCATCTGAAGTAATGTTCCATAGAGAAAACATTGTAGAGTGTGACTCTTTAGTCAACTTTAAAGATTCTGCTTTTGCACAGACACAGCAGGTACTGAAAGTATAGTTCCAAGGGATTTGGCGGCGTGTTGAGGCATTATGCTAATTGTGCGACTTATACATTCTGCTGCTTATGAAATATATGATCAGGCAATAATGCGACATGCACAAAAGCTTCAGTGAGAGAGGTGAGTTTCATCGCTCCCTGCCACATCAGTGGTTCGCTAAAGTGTGAGCCCCCCAACGGGGTCCCACGATGACTCTCTCCATCACATGCATGGGCATTGATAACACTGATTACATCTTTTGCATATAGGCAACCTAAGCGTGCACGCACACACACACACGCGCGCGCACAGACACAGAAGCCCAGCTCATCCGCTGCCTGTCTGCTAATATAATATATAATATAATAATGCAGTGTGAGAATGAGAACAATTGCTACAGCTTAGATCAAACCTGTGATACCACACACACACACACACACACACACACACACACACACACACACACACACACACACACACACACGCAGCAGTGCTTATCAACCCCCACCAGCACGGAGCAGCTCCAAATACACAACTCTCACTCCCTGAATGTCCTATTCAGTGCGTCTCCATAGGTGGCATTTCAATGGCGTTTCAATTCATTCCGTTTCCATTCAGCTCCGCTAGCTTCTGTTTGATTCACTTCAATGAGGCCCGACTTAACTCGCCCGCTGCATCACGCGTCACAAAATGGGGTTTATTTGGGAATAGATTCAGCCGGAGAGCCTGTGTTTGGCCATGGGAAAGGAGGAGATTCAATGCGAAAGTGCTCAGTGGATTTTAAAGCCTGATGTGAATGCAATCTGGATAAGTCGTAAATCTCGACAGAGGTATACAAGTTTGGTTGTATATCCCTGCTGTAAAATGATGCAGGGATGCGGATGAATTGCTGTGTGTTGGTGTTTGTTCAACACTCAGGAACCTGTTTTTCCTCTCATTTATAATCCCTCTAAAACTTAGCGGCAGAAACACCAGATCAGTGGCCCTCCAACCACTAATCTGGTATTTTTCAAATGGAGCTTTTCAAATTTGTCAGAAACGCTGATGTCACATACAAGATCACATTACAATACTATTGTAATTTTGCCAGCAAATGGGAATTGGACTCTGGCGAGGAGTGGAAAAATGGCATAACACAGCCCAAACTCGCCACCGCCCACACAAGGAATAAAGGATAATAAATGAGAAAAGTTGATCTACAGGAGAATATTTGAAAGCAATACTGCCTGAGAGCCTTACTGTATTATATTCCATTATATTTGGAATTGTCACCTGGTGCCTGAATGTTGTGTTTTCCTTTCCATAAATAAAGACATTTCCAATATAAACTGGTGCATTAAATTAACCAGAATGCAGGAAATAAAGTGTGTGGCGCTCAAAATTTCCTGGAGGAGGTCCCCCCGGCCTGTGTGAAATGAAGGAAAAAAGGAGTGTCCCAGGGGAATGGATTACTTGGTTATAGCTTTGGAGAATTAAGAATTTGGGATGAGATCACAGGCGAATGCAGCTTGTGTGTGTATGTGTGCGTCTGTGTGCATGTATGTGTGTGAGTCATCTAAAGATCTGCAAACCTACTTTTATAAGTGTTGTGTAATGAGATTATACCGTTCAAAGAATCAACATGCCAACACGTGTCCTTATTAAGTCAACAAATTAATTTCTATTGCTTTTCATCACAGACTTTGTATTTATCAACAAAACCCCTTTTTCGCCTCAAGTAATCTAAAAACCCTTTTCAGATATTATGCAATATTCTTGTTTTTCTTTTCCGATTTGCCTTTTTAATTTGCAATGCTAGAATATGCATTAATAATTATTAACTTTCACTGCAACTTTACTGAGGCTCACCTCCGTTTTAAACAATGACCTCCAAGTGGTAATATTTATTATATTTATATTTACATTTGAGCGGTATTTATAATTGATTATAAAATAATCATTCAACCTAAACTGCCAATTCACGAAAGCCTTTTCATTTGCAATTTCATAATCTGGTGTATTGGTGTGACATAACAGGAAAACAACAGTACTTTCAGTGGTGCACAGGCAGTGATGCCTTTTATGAACAGCAGTGGTCGGACCACCAGAGAGGGTTTGTCATAACTGAATGAGTACAACATCACACATTAGACAGTTTGGTTTGGAGGGGATATCACATACACACTGAAGGTGCTTAAACACTAGTTAAATGGGAACGTTCAAGATTGTAATTTTAATTGGAAAGACTCTCTTAGCGCCGTGTAAAGTCAGGAGTGATGGCAAACTTTGAATCTCTCAGTGCTCCGAGCCACACACCAGTGCTGACTGTACACACGTCTGTGTGTGTGCATGCGTGGATGTGTGTGTGTCATTCCACTGGCTGATCAAACCCCTGGCTTGAGTGGGAGTGAAATGCGTGTCGATGCTAATTCAGACATTTCTTTTCCTCTTATCTTTGTCTTGTTGCTTGAAGGTCAAATCAGACCGCCAGGGCTGTTCTGAGGAATATCTTTAATATCATAACTTTCTCTTGATCTGTCTCTCTCTTGCTCGCGCTCGCTCTCTCTCTCTCTCACTCTCTCTCCCTTGTTCCATTCTCCTCTCTGTGCTTTCTCTCTATCCTGTTCTCACTGTCATTCTCTCTCCTGCTATGGTTATTTTGCATTTAGTCAATTGGAATGAAAGTGCCTTGTTCACTGGTGAACTGATTGCTTATGTGTGTGTGTGTGTGTGTGTGTGTGTGTGTGTGTGCAGCTCTGTCTGACACATGTGCTGTATTTAGAATGCTTTAACAGAACACTTGTCTAAACCAGTGGTTCTTAATGAGAGTCAAGTTATGCTTTTGTTGGGGTTGCAAGACCTTTCTTTGAAAAAGGCTAGTTTTGTTTGCTTTTTTGTGTTGTTAATGTGTAATACGCTTTATGTAAAAGGGACTTTACTCATATTAGTATAACTTTAAACAAAGAGAATACTGCTGCTCTTATAGATAGAGAAAAGCTAATTTTAGTGTAGAAGGTTGACCCAGGAAAAACGGACATTATTGTAAGTTATAATGAATTCATATAATTATGCTCGGTGGGAAATCTCGCCCCTTTGTTATTGGAGAACTGATCACATCCAGGGTTTCGTTTTTTGTGTCCCAAAGCGTTTGACTTTCTTTTATCAGTCCACACATTTTCTCCCTTCTCCTCTCTCCCAAACACACACAGACACACACACACAGACACACCTCAAGGTCGATATTGCTGCAGCACATAAAGAATGGCCTTGAGAAGACATGTTTGATATTGACAATGTTTGTTTCGCTTTCATTAAAATACACTCTGTGTATCCCACAGCTGTTCTACGTGTTCACACATGCACACTCGCACAGTGAAAGTTACTCCAGTCTTCTATACTTGCCTATATTCTTTCTCAGAGCCATTTGACCCTATGTTCATTAAGCTTCAATTCCTTTTACTGGCTTACATTACCAATATTACAAGCAGACACCTGCCTGTACTGTATCAGATCTAAATAATTACTTTGTAACTCGTACTCACTTTGGATAGTGTTTCTTTCATTTATAATTATATATAAGCCTGCCAAATGATTACAATGTCAATTTTATATAACTGTCAGTAATCATCATATTTCCAGGTATTTAGCTTAATAGATGTTTCCACTGTGCCACAGTTTACTGAATTCTTGCCAAACTGTGGTTGTGTTTTACATGTTTTTTGCCCTCAAGAGCAATTAACTAGAAAAGTCAAATTTTTAAATGTCCGGTTTCCACTCTGAATAGCCTTGTAACTTGCTAGTTGGAGCTCCATCATACATGGTAGGTGGGCACATTTTTCATGGAACTGGTAGCATTAAAATATGGTCATTATGGAACACAGACACATTTAAACCTCAAATTATAATATTATGGAGAAAGAGCAGCCGAATTAATGCAGTATTGACAGATGACACAGGAATCAGATTTTGTTTCACTGTCAAATCCCTCTGATGTCAAATAATAAAATAACAATGATTTGGCAAGAAATCAAATTAGTCATATGTTAGGCAGAAGCAAACCATCAGGCCATCTGTCAATAGCCATCCGCCAGAAAATTGACTTACCAAGGCCATGGGCTGTCAGCTTGTTGCCTGAAGTGGCAAACAGAACAATGCTATGCCAAAACCGTAATGTATAGGTGTGTGTGCACAGGTGTGCGTACTGATGCTGTGTTGTACACACAACAAAAATCTGGTTGCAACAGCTGCGATAATCCAACCCCATGAAACAGACCTCTAGGTTTCCGACTGTGAGCGGTAGACTCGCTGTGCTGGGCCAAGCATTGCTAAATGTTGCCTGCTCTGCCGCACCATTTCTCACGACGGACTGTCATCTCCATCGCTGCTTCAATGCAAACGCAATGGCTCGGTTACTGTAGGTAACCCAACCCGGCGTAAATAATAGCTGCAATACATTTTTCTTCTGTCTCAACTCACAAACTGTAGATGGAATGAATTCAGTGGGGATGAAAGAATGGGGGGCGGGGGGCAGGGGGGTGTACAGAATATGACACAAAAGTAACATGGCCAATAATTGTAAATCCACCATTGGTTATCATGGCCCCTTACCCTGGACCTCCCCCTAGTGGCCCAAACAAAGCTGAGCGGGACCGATTGAGCCACGGCGATTGAGCCCAATGTTCACGGTTCACTGGCCCGGAGGGTTTTGACTTATGGCTGCAGGTACGCGCTGTAGCCGTTATAAAATACTGAAGGCCATTTACAACCCTCAAAGTATGATGCATTCCCCTGAGCCTCCATAAAGACATGCAGCTCATGGACGCAGCCAGACAGAAGAAAGCCAGTGAAATTGTTCCTATTTGTCACAGAACGGGAACTCCATCATACATGGTAGGTGGGGCAATTTTTCATGGAACTGGTAGCATTAAAATAGAGGAAGCCGTCTTGATCATTATGGAACACAGACGCTCCTACTGAATGAATTGTCCTACGTTAAGCCAGATTGTCAAAAACAATTTGTTGTGCATCTGAATTGGATGAAATGTGCTTAGCATGATAATTCCATAGATGAAGAAACGAAAACCATAAGGTCCGATGTCAATGAACAAAATTAAATCACCTCTTCTTGTTGTTCTAAAAAAGTGTAGTTTCCCTTTGAGAAGCTTGAAAACATGCAAGTTTAAAGCTGCAAGGGTCGGCTGTGTGTTAGGTATGAAATACGTAGAGTTTTAAACAAGGCGTTCAGATAGTCATATTGTCACATTGTGATGTCAGACCTTAACTCTAAACCTCGCCCCCGCCCATGCAGGTGAGTGACAGCTCAGCCCCGACACTGACTTGTTGCTAAAAGGAGTATCAGACAATCAGTGATTCGCCTCGTTTAAATATATCGCTGCTACTCTATGCTTCTAAGAAAAACCAGATCGTTCTGGCCAAGAGCCCCAGAAAGGAGGTTTAGATTTAGTAATTGTAAAATAATAAAAACTGTGGTATTTCTCCTTTAGGTTTTTATTAACATATAGCAGGGATCTTCCTATGTCTGACAGGTGGTCACATTTCATTAGTACACTGTGGCAGAGCGCTGCTCTCCCTCAGAGCCACCAAAACCAGCTTCTTCCTCTGTCTCTGTAGCTCCGTTTGATGAGGAGGAGTGACTCTCATTACATGCTAACCAGATGGCTGGAGTGGAGCAGAGACACAGTGATTATTAGCCTGCAGAGCTGTCGTTGGCCTCCCTGTCACTTTTCATTCTCACCTTCTTGCCTGAACCCCAAAAAAGTCTCAACTACCCAACTCAGAGATTCCTATTAAGTCCTGAATGAGGTTGTGCAGTTTATTTAAATAGCCGTATATCACACAAGTTACACTATTTCACCAAAGCTACACTATATTGGCTTAATTGTCTGCTAGAAAAGTTTAAGTGCCTCTCTAATGTTTCAGCATGGGTGTGGATAGAATTGGTCCCTGCAGCCTTAATAGCTTAAAGCGTATAACAATAACTTACAAAGCTGTTGCTGCATGCTTATCCAAGAAGACCAATGTGGCACATTAAAAATACATGAGGAGTGTCGCGGGCCTAGCCTCAGAGGTGACCTTTAGTACACAAGAAAAGTCCTCACCCCTCCTCTCTCCCTCTGAGCCAAAAGAGACACGACCACCCTTAGTTTGTGGAAAGCCCTGGTTCGTGTCCCTGTCAAGACAGAACCATTTCCAATACCTTTCCCATACCAGGAGGGTACACTAATAGGTGTGTGACCCCCTAACATATAAATTAATACATACTAGCGGAACTTCCCAATATGGAGTTTTGACCCACCGTGAGAGTCCAAACCCCTAAATTAAGTTGTCCAATAACCACGCAATCTTGACACCACATCTAAAACATGTTTAAATAGACAAAGGTGTTACAGTGTAATACACTTATAGTAATAATCATGTCACATGACTGAATACACTACAGTGTATAGCTGTAGGATGCTTAAAGGTGCACTCACTTTATATGTAGAGAGAACTACATATTCACATTTGGGTAATCATACATTAATGTGGCTTTTACATTGCATATTAATGGGTATATTGTTGGTGTAATAGCCTAACATATAGGAATGGTTTCTGTGAGAACCCTTATGCAGCAAGATGCAAAATCAGCGACGTGGCATATATTTTTTATCATTACTCTCAGCTACAGAGCGACAAAATGGGACAAAACGCTGCAAAGGGATTAGTGTTGCTGGATTCTGGCTTTGTATAGACATTTACATGCACATTATCTATTATCTCATGAGCCTCATGAAATAGCCACTCACACGTATGTTTTTAATTGCCTCAGACTAGCGATTTATTTTATTTATGTCTGGGATTGCCAAATGGTTTGGTTTGAAACTCCGAAAGTGGAAACTCCCTCACTTGAGTGCCGTCTGGCACTCCTCACTCCTCCTCCTCACTTACAGAACCCACACCATTCTCTATCCCTCCCCTTACAGCCAGGTGTCCTTTTGTGTGCAATTGTGTTTCAAACATAAATGGAAAGCTGGTGCAGAATTTTGTGGTTCTTTGGGTTTTACACCACAAACAAGCAGCGCACCTTTAAAGCCACACCAAGATTGTGTTATGATCATTATGAGCTGGGTTGGGCGGTGCGGTAAGGAAGACCACTATCGCTCTTTAGGTTAAATCACAGAGTCCTGCTTTCCCCATGCTTTTTTCTGCTTACCTGCTAATTTAAAATCACTTTGGTAACGACATTTATTTGTGTTTTCCTAACCAGTTTGATTATGTTTCAACAAAATATCTCACTACACTGCAAAAAGGACAAAAGCAATCCCTTAGGGGCTTTAAGCAACCTGCACATGGTCTAGGCCTGTTGTATGAGTCAAGTGCAATTTTAATCAGGATAGTCTTAAAGAATTCAACATCTATAAAATGTTTTGGCATTAGGACTCTATCAATAACACCTAATAGATGTATACTGTATAAAAAATAATGCCGGATGAAAGTGTTGGAGAATGGAAGAGAATCCTTGAACAGAGTCCAGATGAACGTTGATACTGGTGGAGATGGGGTGGCAGGGAGTGCGAAGAGTGGCATCTGAAATGACAGAGAAAAGGCAGCAAGGCAGGGGTTCATATATTGTACTATAGATGGACAGCGAGACAATTGGTTCCCGAGGAAGTGTGCAACTTTTATTGGTAGAGCGTGATTAAGGGCGGGATAATTGAATCCCTACCCAGGATGTGTGTAAGCAAGTAGTCTTCCTAACTGAACTCTCGCTATAGCTTCATTAGCCTGCTGTTATCCAAATCTTAAAAACCTGTTTTACCTTTCTTTCTTTTTTTACTAATGGAGGCTATTACATTAATTTGAAGATATTGTTATTATTGTCCTATTGGCCAAGCGAACAACGCTTGACAGAGCGTCACCAATTATGATACATATCTGCTCTCGCTGCTGAATGGACTGAATGGAGATACAGGAATGCCAGACGACATAGAGAACGGCCATACAGAAAAAGCTTAACTGTTGAAATGTCACAGAAGGGAACATTTTTGCAGGTCAACCAATTACAGTGAACTCATGTTGGGTCGCTGTAATTGAACAAACATGTTGTGTAATGACCTGTGCTGTCCTGTAGGTCACAGTGAAGTTTGTGTTAACACTCCCTATGTGAAAGGTTTGACTGTTAGTGGGACAACAATAAACATGTGTGCTATCGTAGTGAAGATGCTTTAGATAAGTTTATACCACAATTTTGAGCAACAGAAGAATGTTTCATGAGGATTAAATAAATGTACTGTATTTTTGTGGTCGATCCACCAGAATATAAGTGCATGCGCTGTCCACATGCTGACATCAAACACGCCACCTGAATCACTGCCTGAATATAATAAACATGAAGGTTCAAGATTGGAACTGTACATTTCTCACTAATTAGAAATGCAATGACATATTTCTTCCATATTTGGACTTATACTCATTTTAGCCATGTTTATCTGGACAGAATAATAGATTTTAAGTTGTTATTTGGCACTACTCTACATTTGAAAGGCCAAGACAAGTTTCCACAATAAAAACTAATGTCACACATATAAGCACTATAGAAAATTAAATTCCATTGTGGGACATAAGTGTATTGTGTGTGTGTGTGTGTGTGTGTGTGTGTGTGTGTGTGTGTGTGTGTGTGTGTGTGTGTGGATTATGATTCAGAAAATGTGAAAAATCAATACTAAAGTCTCACTAAAGTTATTCGGTTCATGTAGCATTTACCTTGCCTGTCCCTAATTGAGTTAGGTGACATTAAAGGGCTTGTGTCTGGAGTGGAGTATGAAGGTCCTCTCACCTGCAGGTGTGTGGCGGCCATAGTGTGACAGTTTGCCAATCAGGGCTACAATCAGTTTCCTGGCAAGGTGACTTTCAAACCAGCTAATTAGCTAGGAAATGAACCGGAGGCTGGGAGAGAGAAACTAAATAAATGGATTGTCTAGTGCTGTGTCCTGCTGACAGGCAAGGACACACGCTTCAACTCGCTAGACATGTCTTTCAGCAAGAATCGTTCTTCTCTTTAACCAATTATTCACTGATAGTTGCTATACAACCATGGAGGGTTAGTTGGCTGGCATGTTTCATACGTTTGGTTGCTTCTACATTAGTTAATTTATTTTTATATTTTATTTGTATTTACTTTCTTTATATTTTATGCATACATTCTGTGTTTTAGATCAAAATTACAGCTGAACAAGCATGCAGTTGTGACACCTTAAATATATCTTTAAATAGGCCTATCTTGATATATGTATCAGTTATAACACCCCTTATACACCAATTACATTTAATTAAATATTTCTGAAATACCTGATTGAACAGGTGAGATCATGTTATTGGCTAAAATGAATCTGTTTATGTAAAAGTTAATTCTCAAAAACAGTTATACAACATATTAAACAGTCATACAAAGTCAACCGGGAGTTTACGCTAAAATGATATGAAAATTGCTTTAAAAAAAAAAAAGAATTTCTACTGCCTAATGTGGAAATTACCAATTTATTCCAAAGGAGAACTATCACTTTTCTCGGGTAGATCCCTAAATGAGTGTGAAGAGGAAAGCCGAAGGCTCAGGACAGGATGGGAGGAGAGATTTCCATGCAATATGCACATCACATTATCATAATCATCTCTCTGTGTCGCGCGGCTTGTTTTCACAGCTCTCTGATCAGGCGACATCTGATCCTTTCCACTTTCACAACCAGAAATGTGTTCATGAAAATCTGAAGCAAACACAACCTGTCTGATAAATTATGGTTTGTTCTCTCGTAACGCTGTCTGAAACATTCAGGCGGATTACAGGCCTGCTTTAGCACAGAAGAACAATTAGAATCACAGAGAGAGGGGGAGAGAGTGAAATAAATATGTAAAGAAGGCAAGTATAGAGGGACAGGAAGAACAATACGAGGACAGAATTGTAGTGTGGGGATTTAAATAGCTGTATTTATGCATTATGACATCTGTGTCACGATCCATATTCACCGAGGTTGGCTGCATTCGGACCGCCACTAAACCATGGTCTGCTGCAGTCTGGTCTCTAATTGGCTGTTTCCATGAACAGCCAGACATACAGCTATAGGGAATGGCCGCTGACAGACAAATAAACAGAGAAACTGTCAGGCAGAGACAGACAGGCAGCTGACCACTGACAGACAAGAGAAAGAGACAATTAAACAAAAAGGCTGACAGAGAGAGAGAGTCAGTATTTGATAGACCTTACCTCTCTAACAAGAAGCAACAGCAACAGCCAGGAATTAAATAAAGGCAGCAGAAATGGATTGCTAATGTACATTATTTATTATTATTATTGTACTGTATGTTGAACAGACAACCACAGACAGAGACAGAAGTGAACAGGCAGACACCGTCACTCTTTATCTACTGTGTGCACAGACAAGAATGCACATTCTCTCTCCCTCTCTCTCTCTCTCACACAACCACACACACACACACACACACTACAGGGTTTGAGACAAACCTATCCCCATAACACACACACACACACACACACAACTCTACCTCCATATCACACACACACACACAAACACAGTTTCATGGAGATGATTTCTCTAAGACAAATGTATAAAACAGAAAGCTAATTGCCATCCAAATGAGCCCATGGCCCAAAACAGCAACCAAGCAAACACCAAACAAATGCACACACACCCAACTTAAATCTCCAGGCGGCTGCCATGACCACTAACACGTAGGCAGTTCTCACTTTGTTCCTTGTGACTTCTCTCAAAACAACCAGAATTGCCACTGGTACTTGACAAAAGTCGACGTAAAATGTGTTTCAACTAAAACAATAAATGCTGCACTGGGACAGCGGTATGGCACAACACATTACCCTTAAAATTCCTTCTCACTACAAACAGCAAACTGGAAATCAGGTCATCGTAGCAATGTGGAGAGACGAAAAAGAGAAAAAAGATAAATGGAGGAAGAAGGGAGAGAATATAGAAGAGAGGGGAAAAGAAAGGGGTGCTTTGTAGGAAAAGCTTTGTGTGTGTGTGTGTGTGTTTTTTTTCCGCTGTCTTCGCTAGGCTGCATGGCAGCCCACAGAACATTGAAACGGAGGACGGGAATGTGATTTTCCATTCCATAAATTGTTCAATTCCTCTCTGGAGCTCACATGATACACCCATGCCTGTGCATACTGTATGTGTACACATACAAAGAAATACATTCAGCAACTAGGCCTACATACACTACACAGACACAACAACCCAGATAAGCTAAAAACATAACTGAAAATACCCACAACAGACACACACACACACACACACACACACACACACAAATATAGACACGTGAGAGAACACACACTAATACACACACATGCAAAGGGGAAATACACGTTCACACACATAATTAGACACAGGTGTCCAAACACATGGGTTAAAAGGAAACCCTCACACACACACACACACATACAGCCTAGTCACCCATTTAGCCTCATAAACACAGAAAGGGGGAGGGGGGGGGGGGGGGGGGCGTGGCCAGACAGCAGAGAGCCAGGGACATCATCCACAGAGGAAAGTCCCGCCCTCTTTTAGCATGGACACATGTGTCTCCCGTTTCTAAATCTGGCAGCCAGGCCGTAACTCAGACACAAAACCCCCGGCACTCCGGCGCGCAATCCTGACGGCAGAAAAAACCCACACACACTCACATGCTTGGGTCACGAGAGTGTGCAGAGAGAGTCCAGGAAACATCACATATCTCAGGGCCCTGGATAGAGAGAGACACAGAGAGAGAGGGGGACTGAAGTTTGTTATTGGAAAAGCTGACAAGAGGGTGAGAGAGAGAGAGAGAGAGAGAGAGAGGGAGGGAGGAGAGTGAGAGAGAGAGAAAGAGAGAGGTCGCTGGCTGGTTAGGAACAACCAGATGAGGCCTACAGAAGCTTTTTAGGCATAGCTCAAATCTCCTTTAATCTGCCTGACACACCCTGAGCTTGGACAGTGCTCCGCCACAGGGAAGAAGAGCGGGATTACGTACAAGAAAGAGTAAAAAGAGAAAGAGGAGTGAAAGAACGAGGGACGGCAAGGTAAGTTTGACTTCCGTCTGTTCTTGTGTGTGTGTGTGTGTGTGTGGGCGGGCAAGGCGCTGTGCTCTGTGGAGCACAAGGCTGCCTTATTCCCAGAAACAAACCAAGTGAAACAGTTGATCCCACTTTTTAAGGGTCCGTCACTGGATTGATGGTGTTTTGCGCTGGCCGCAGAAATGCCCTCCCACCCACATAAACACACACACACACCCACATACACACAGTTTGTATTAGGCTACTTGCAAGTGAGAAAAAATAAAAAAAATAATAACTTTGTCCACTTCAGACTGAAGTGGGGGATATTATTTTGTGGTTTGTTGCTGCAAGGTAAAACGTGGGGGAGTTAAAGAAACTTTATTTTGTTATTTTATGAGGGGGTTGCAGGAGAAGTGATTTCCAAAGCTGATGTTCTTTAATTCTTAGCCTTTTCTCTCAAATCTGTGCAGAGAGAGAGAAAGAGAGAGAGAGAGAGAGAGAAAGAGAGTGTGTGTGAGTGGGCGGACCGCCTCACTTCTCCATATCAGTACACAGCAATGCGTTTGGTTTCAATTACTTCGTTCCTCTGGGGAACTTGTTGCTATAAATAAGTAAGAAGGAGCGGAATGAGTCTGTAGACCCTATGTCTGGTTTCTATTGTATGGCAGTGGGTGGGGTCACTTATGGTGAGGCTGTGTGTGTGTTTGCGGGTTTGGGGAGGCTGCGGATATGCGTAGAGGTCTTGTGCTCTATTCTGTTCTGTAGCTTAATATATATATATAGTATAGAACAAGGCACTAGCTAACTAACAAAGCACTATAGCTAACACCGAACCTATACATGGTTACAGCTACAGTAGGTCTACTGTGCACTTACTGAGATCAGTTTGTACCAAGGCGCTAAAAATACCAGGGTTAGGGGTTCTCTTCCTACTCTATTATATCCTAAAATATGCAATATGTTTCCAGTGTGGGTATGTTAGGATTATATTTGTCTATAATAGCTATACAGTATAAGATCCCCTGGGAGAAAGATAATCCCTCTCTACTTTCCAGCCGTGCTTAATAACTTAAATAAACATAAGATGACTTGGCCGTGTGTTATTATGGCTCATCTTCCTGTCGTTATCAGAGCAGCATTAGGAGAAACAATATATTGCGATGTACCGACGCCAAATATGAATAAAAGAGCGTATTAAAATGTGTCACTGCATATCAGCATGCCATACGGCAGTGCTCCAAATTCAACGGCCAAGTGGTTATTTTCCAGGTCTAGCAGCAGCCTGTATGTACATACATGTACACTTTGATTCAGTGTAGGAGTGATAGAAAGAATACAGTTAATAAAATAGTTATACAA
This sequence comes from Percopsis transmontana, assembly GCA_025447815.1. Classification (NCBI taxonomy): domain Eukaryota; kingdom Metazoa; phylum Chordata; class Actinopteri; order Percopsiformes; family Percopsidae; genus Percopsis; species Percopsis transmontana. The sequence goes on from JAOEHI010010150.1 coordinate 25,702, forward strand.
TTCTATAATTGAAGAAGAGAGACGGAGTGGTAGGAAGAAAAACATAGGGAGAAAGGAAGATAGACAGATGAGAGAAAGGAAGAAAGAGAGAAAGAGGAAGGAAAAGAGACCAAAGGGAAGGAAGAGAAAGAGATGAAGAAAGAGAGAAAGGAAGGCAGTTAAAAAGAAAGAAGAAGGAAATGTGACAGAGAGGAGGGAAGAGGGACAGAGCGGAAGAAAGGGACAGAGACAGGAAGGAAAAGAGACAGAAGAGAGACAGGGAGAGGGAAGAGGGGGAGGGGTTGAGAGCCTCTCTCTCTCTAAATATAACTGTGTGATGGTGGACAGCTGCTGTGTGTCTCTCGGGCCTGTAGGCCGACCCCAGATCAGATGGGCTGGCTTCCTACTTGCTGTCACGCTGGGTAAAAATGGACTGGAACCAAGACTGGACTGGAGTGGTCCTTAACTGGGACTGGACGGTAGTGGATTGGACTTGCTGTAACTGAACTGGACTAATATGGATTACAGGTAGACTGGACTAAACTAGACTTGAGTGGCACTGGATGACGCTCCCACAGGACTGCCACATACTGGATGTTTTTCCCTTTTCACACCATTCTTTGTAAACCCTAGAAATGGTTGTGCGTGAAAATCCCAGTAACTGAGCACCCCTAAATGCATTGAAGCAACTGCCATGTGAATGGTTGATTAGATAATTGTATTAAAGAGAAATTGAACGGGTGTTCCTAATAATCCTTTAGGTGAGTGTAGTTCGACGTGGATAAAAAAAAAATTATGAGGGAGGAAGGAAGAAAGTGCAGGAGGAGGAGGAGGATTAGACGAAGGCTGACAGCTCTGCTGAGAAAACATTTCGCTGACGACCTGCGGGGATGGCTGTTATGTCATGTTTCTGATAATTATGGCTAATAGCAATTCAGCCCTGAGGGCTAACCACAGACTACAGGTGTTTTAACAAAGCTATTTAACACATGCGCACACACACACATAGCCGAGCTGTCAAAAGCATACACTCATACATTAGCCACTATTAGCATTAGCACCCAACATTAGCATCTTACGCTACCTGTTTAGCCACACAGGGAATAGCACCCCTAACCCTGACCATGCTAGCGCCTATAAACATTGAGTCACACAGGGAATTGAACCATTAAACCTTGCAGCGTTATTGCCCTGCTGTGAACATTGAGTCACAGAGGGAATTGAACCCCTAATCCTGGCAGTTAGTATGCTGTCAGATTCAACAGCTGGTCTCTCTAAGCTCACTTTCGCTGTGTTTTGTGGCAGCATGGGCATTGTGGCAGAGCCCTTGCTGCATGCCTCATGGCTGTAAATTAGAACGTCTGCAGAAGAGCTCTGCCATAATGCCCACGCTGCCCCAAAAGACAGCGAAAAGTAGCTGAGAGAGCGACAATATGTCGGAATTGATAAGACAAAGACGGATAGACAAACGTTAAGACAAATACTGGGATGAAATGTTGTATCTTATCACAACAGACAGACAAACATAGCAAGTAACATTATTGATTAAGCTCAAGACCTCTGAACTTCTGCTACTCTGCTGACATTTTGCCAATATCCTGAGCAATTATGAATCAATTCAAATCTAAATGAACCTAAACGTTTATTTCCCCCATGCCCCCGTGGATGTTACAGAAGGGTAAACTAGTGCGTTTGTGATGTCGATTTAGGTAAGCAGTAGGTCAGTGGAGAGGATGACTGAGAACGGGACAGGAAAGATGCTGAGTGAGTGATCATTTGAGGATTAGACTTTTGAGAAGGAGTGCCATGCGTCATGCCAGCCTCTTCCCAAATCAACTTGGCATTTCACTGCCAAATCATTTCCATAGCAGAGATGATTCACTGCCTTCTTCCACCTGCAGGTGGAATGATAAAACCATTGCATTCAATGGTTGACCAGTGCTTTTCAGTAGGATATGCCAGTGGGTGGTGTGATTCCTAGTGTTTGATCCCTGATATGCCCAGCCTACCTGTAAGCATCCTAGATCAAGATGTCTAACCCCTACAGTACCTGCTCCTTAATACTTTTATTGTACTAACTGTAAATCGCTTTGGATAAAAGCCCCTGCTAAATGACCTATATTGCTTTTGAACTTTCTAGTTTTAATCTAGACCATACAGTGACCTCTCAGTCATACCATTGTGAAGTGTCTTTTTATTTTTAGGTAGGGTAATGGAAATATTCATGGTCATGGGTCATTCAGCTCCAAAAGCCCTTTAGCTCTACTTAAAAATCAGTCCCTGAATTACTGTGGCGTGTGTGTAGGCAGAGTGCAGGCGCAGGTGAGACACAGAAAGAACAGAAAGACGCTTGAAACTAAGGTCGAAACGGCGAGTCACAGCTCGTAATGTAATACACCGTAATCTCTTAGCACAGCAGCAGTATAAAACGTAGCAACATACGATGTGGAGCACCGACAGTTAGTGTCTCCCAACCTCCCCATATATATAGCCTATATAATTCACAGCCTTCTCCCAGGTGCACATGATGAGTGATTAGGCCATTAGACACAGGAGGGGTGCTTGAGTGCGCTGGGTGAATGCACGCCTGCCGATCGGTGGTCAGTACCCCGGCGAGGCAGAACGGGGGGCGCGCCGACCGTTGGCGCGTCTCCAGACATTACAATTACACAGAATTCTAATGCATTCTACATTAACAAATGTGGGTTCTTTATTACATAATGTTGGATGGAGGAAATATATTTACTGGGAGGAAATATATTTACTGGGAGGAAATATATTTACTGATTAACATCACAGCTGTGTATGAAACAGGAATATAATTCAATAATTCTGAAGTAGTCAATTAACTTTAGTGTGTATAGTCGCATATCACAGTTGCTAAATAAAACTGAGGTGGACACATAGCACAGCTACTGTGAGTAGAACAATAGAATAAACCAGTGGTTCTTAACCTGGGTTCGATCGAACCCCAGGGGTTCGGTGAGTCAGTCTTAGGGGTTCGGCGGAGGATAAGACACACCGACTCTTATGATTCGTGATGACACGCCCCCCTTGGCCATCATTGGCTGCAACATCGCTTGGCCTATCTGTGCTGCAGGAAATTTGGTGTTCGGTGAAATTAAGAAGGGTTCGGTGAATGCGCATATGAAACTGGTGGGGTTCAGTACATCCAACAAGGTTAAGAACCACTGGAATAAACACAATATGGTATACAGCAACGTTTCTGCTTTCACTGGATGCATGGGGGCATGTTTGTCCGTGTGTGTCTTTGTTTGTATGTACGAGTGTGACCGTGCTAAAGTGTGCATGCGTATGCATTAGCATGCATGCGTTTTTGCTAAATGTCTATTGAGTAGCATTCGTAAGGCGTGATCTCACAGGTCCATAGCAGTTATTGTTTATTTGCTTATATTTGTATCCCTAAATGTGGTCCAGCCTCTCATGCAGGTCTATTAGTAGAATGTGTTTTTCGTAGTTTTTAACATCCCTTGGCACTTAAAGCCTTTTAAGTAGAACATTAAAAGCAAAGTAAAATAATAAAAAAAACATATCCTCAGGCACTCGTTATTGGAAAATGTACTGCTGTAATATGTTTTCCTACTGATGGTGTTCTTTCAAGAACAGATTTTTATCTTATCTTTTGAGGCCTTACCATGAGCAGGACAGTGGTTTCTGCTTTGTGCTGGGTAGAAATGGATCTTTTGACAAAATACTAGTGGTGAAATATTGTAGACTATCATAAGTTTTTCCTGGACCAGTCAGCTGAAGTCAGTTTAGATTTGTGTCCCATGATCACAAGCTTTGTTGACATTAAATGTGTTACATTTTATCTAAGTATGGATAGGTTATTAACCACCGTCTTTTTGAGGATATGGAAACACTTGTTTTTCGGTAAAATAGAAGTTTACTTTGAGATTTAGGAGTTTCTTTCCAATGTTAGATAATTTGCTTGGACATAATTTGCTTGGGACAAATAGATTGAAGGCCATCTTGATGCTTGTGTGTGTGTGTGTGTGTGCGTGTCTTTGTGTGTGTTTGTTTCGTATTCACTATTTTGTGTGCTCCAGAGAGACGGCATGGCTTGACTGATTGGTACTTAACATAACAGTGTTGTTCTAAACTCCAAAACAAGACGGTGTTACGAATACAAATGAACAAGCAGAAGGCATTAGATGGGATGGACTCCGTAGATCAGAGGTTTTTATGGAAAACTGTAACATAAATACCAGAAATACTCACTGGAGACTGTGGTTGACGTGCATAAAAGGATACATAACTCCTGGTAAAACTGACATGACTGACATGACAAAAAGGGAAGAGCTGTGTCCTTCATTTCAAGAATTGAGACATAGTCTCAAAGGTCATAATGACAATAACCGTAAACTTTGTGTACAGCACTTTTCATAGAAGAATGTACAAACTGCTTTGATAATCAGATAAGCGACTCCTAAAATAGAGAGCCTGACGTCAATTTGTGGACACACCCCTTAGCCTTTCCTTCCCGCTTGAGCCTAGCATGAATTCCCCATTCATATCTCCCATAGGAGAATCACGTCAACGGTCCAAATAAAGTCTGGTGTTAGTTTTAATTTAAGCCAACTGTGAACTACAGTCCAATACCCACACTGCATGCGTAGTGGTAGTGAGCTGACGATACAACAGGCTTGGCTCTGTATACCTTCTGACTTCTATCTTCTGTTAGCAATATGCTTTTTGTGACTAATCTAAGGCTTGACTTTTATACCAAAGCTTCGAGCCCGATGATTTTAAAGTTATACACAGACTTATTTGGACCTCCTATACTGGGTCTGGTTTGATTTAAATGTTCAGTCATGGGGTGTGTCTTACATGACAGCCACACTTAAGATCTACAATAAAAATATAAAATAATTATATATATATACTGTATATACACCAGACATGTCCTCATCTGAATATCAAATAACACATTTTTGACAAGAAAGGACATGAAATATCCCTTCAAAGTAGATATTCAAGTGAAGTCTACATTGAACAATAACACATTACATAGCATATTGAAATAGAATATTGTGTTGAAAATGAACATTACGGTAGAACAGTAATTTCATTGGAATATAAAAAACCAGGACCAACATAGGGATTTTATATAAATAAATAATAGATAAACAGTTTTCTTTTTTTTCTTTTGATCCGAATCCTAAGTACTTTTCTCATTTCAGTGTTTTAATTGAGAACCTACTGCCTTCATGTGTGCCTACAAAAGCACATGGGTTGTTTATTGTACTTCAACACAAGGGATGCTAGACACTAATTGGTAATTTTCTCAATGCTGTCTGCTGGACATGCAGTTGCTGTGTCTATTAATTATGTAAAAACATGAGCTGGTAGTGGAGCAACAGTAGAGTCATAAGTGGGCCTGAGAACTCAAAAGACAGAAAATTAATTGGCTTCTTCTGAAATGCTACATGAACACAGTCTAACACAAGCATTTGAATATGTTAAATTCAACACCCTGCGCCTTTTTTGTATTAATTTCACAAAAAATGAATGCCAAAATCTGTGAAGTAATATGAAGAATAAAACACAAATGTTCACTGATTGGTATTGCGCCTGTTTTGCTGCCAACAGTGAAGAAGGGGGGGTACTGGAAGGGTTTCTGGCTCCAACAAGTTTCCTCTCAGACCATCTGACGTAGAGTTTCCACGCGCTTCTTCTGAGGGATTCTGACTCAGGCACATCCAATTGGAAGAGAGATACAGATAACTGTCAGGGAGCCCATGCAGCCCATAGCAGTTTAGTTTTGAATTGATCCCTCAACACTTCTTACTGTAGGTGCCACCACAATGACTAAAACTGCACAGTGACTGGCTGCAGCTAAGTAAGCTTTTGCTTTTTGCGGTGGTCTAGATCCTGCTAATAGAGTATTTTTTTTGGTGGGCTGCATTACAAAATACACTGACAGTTTGCTATTAATGGCTAACTGTGCCATGCTTATCCAATCTAACTGTTAGCTTGTAATTGTATAAATGAATGTACTTGGGAGTCCATGTTTATTAAACGCTCAAGGAACATAGCTGCTCCCAGAGAGGATGCTGCCATGCTTCAGAGTGTTTATGCTTTATGACACTAAGGTGCTAGTTAGTAGTGAGAGAGGGAGAGAGATAGAGAGAGAACTGAAATATAGAGCTAAAGAAGAAGAGAGAAATAAAAACAGAGAGAGAAGAGAAAGGCAGAGAAAAGAAAATGGACAGGCAATTTACCATTCCTGCTCGACCTGTCACTGTGTATAGCCTCTCTCTTCTCTCTCTCTCTCTCTCTCTCTCTCTCTCTCTCTCTTTCATACATAATCACACACACAGTTCCTTTCTGTTACTGAGTCTTTGTGATTTGTGTGTGTGTGTGTGTGTGTTCTCTCATTCTCACTTACATGCTGAAACATTTACCCACACGCACACGTAAGACTCAGTGACAGAAAGGAAGTAAATTTGTGTGTGTGTCTCCTCTCTCTCTGTTCCTCTCTACCCTACAGACCTCCGTCCAAATTATTTTCATCTCTTAGTTTCACCCTCTCTCCAATTTCATTCCACCCTTTTTCCACTCTCATCTGTCCCGTCTTCTCTGTGAAATCTCCCTCTCTCTTTGTGTAATACACACACACACACCCTGAACAGATTCCTTAGGTAAACTGTGAAGGCTTTTTGCTGCCTGCTTCCGGACCTCTTCATCTCAACAGGGATGCAATCCAAATGTTGTTCAATAGGCTTCTTTAGTCTTACACACTGAAAACATGTTTTACTTGTGAAAGGCTCGTGTGGATTTGTTGGGCACAGCTCCACAAAGATGGGTCCCTGTAGCACATATACTGCCCTGGGCGTGTGCACACGTTTATTAAGCTCACGGGCTTAATAAACATAGAAACATTTTTCTATATGATTGGACGTTTGCTCTTGTTTGCACGACAGAAAACCAGACGATTAGATCACGTCGGGACCTTTAGCGTTCAGCCATGCTCATTGACGAGAAATTTCAAATTAATTCCAAAGGAAACCGGGAGGCCTAATGCAGGCTTCTTTTTGTCTGACTGCACAAATCAATGAAATCATTTTCTGTTGTGCTGTATAGGGCTTCCATTTATAAAATAGTTTAGGGGTTGTAAAGCGTTTTGCATTCATTGGCCAACAGATTGAATAATAATAAAAATGGCAGGGTGAATAACCGGTGACTACTGTATTTCTGTATGTGTTTCTAGTGGCTAATCCCGCTGTTGACTATACATTGCGCTATGTTCAGGTCGGGTCATTAAGACACTGGTCACCAGCGGGTTTCATTTTTAGCCCGGTGCTGACCTTTGTCTAGCAGCTTTCATGCGGAAGCAACTGCAAGTGTCGTGTCCCAATAGTTACATTTCTTGACTCCAGCTAAGTCCAGGGTTTAAGATCCTTGACATTATAGTCACAAGCTGCTCTGAAGGCTGTCTCTGCATCGAGGCTTGAGAATGACCAAGCAGACTCTGTAGCCTATACACTGTAAAGATAAATATCATCATCTAACTGGAAGTCTCTGCACTGTAACACATCACACCAGCCCACAAAGGACCTGCAGGGCTTTGTCAAGCTAAACTAATCAGCCTCTTTACAACATTGTGACAGGCGTGCTTAAGCCATTAAGAGAGAGAGAGAGAGAGAGAGAGAGAGAGAGAGAGAGAGAGAGAGAGAGAGAGAGAGAGAGAGAGAGAGAG
>JAOEHI010010160.1:0-13127 GCA_025447815.1 Percopsis transmontana
CACACACACACACACACACACACACACACACACACACACACACACACACACACACACACACACACACACACAGTGCACGTTTGGCTGAGCTAACTAATAATCATTGGCTGGTGTAGCGGGTGTGGTGTGCAGGCAAGAGTATGACAGAGTACAATCAAACCAATGTGTGGCCCTGTCAATCAAATCTCCTAAGACAGACAGCCAACACAAGCAGCCCACGCGACCTCTACACACGCACACACACATACATTACTTGTGGACAAAACATAGATTGACACAAGTTTAAAGAGACTGCAAACTGCATAATTCAAATTGGCTAGAGATAAACAATGAAATGTAGATGGCAAACCCAATAGTTAGTTAGTTCTGGTGATTCCTCCTTCACTATGTACCACACCATCCACGCCATACCCAGCTCATAATGATCATTCAATGTAACAAGCCTGTCTATAGCTGCTTTTCAATTTGTCTGTGGATGGACAGCACTCGTATCTTTTATGAACACATTTTATCCTCTCGCGCTGTGCGCTGCAGGGGAGTTCGGGGAGGTGTGCTATGGACGCATGCGTCTCCCGGGGAAACGAGACATCCCCGTGGCCCTCAAGACCCTGAAGGCGGGATACACCGAGAAGCAGAAGAGGGACTTCCTGGCCGAGGCGTCCATCATGGCCCAGTTTGACCACCCCAACGTCATCCGGCTGGAGGGCGTGGTCACGCAAAGTATGCCCCTCACTCAAACACATACACACGCTAGGATATGGTGCTGTATATGATGTCATTATGATTTTACATTATAGATGTAGTGGAGAATTTAGACTGATCAGATGCAAGCTGACCCTAACTGTATAGACTTCCAGCTGGCCTGGTTGTGTTTGCTCTACTGCTGCACCTTTAACAGCATCCTATGTGCTATTTAGAGTCCTATTAGACCAATGGAGGGGCTGCGGTTGTTTATGCTTGTCTGTGTTTTGGCAGGTAAGCCGGTAATGATCATCACAGAGTACATGGAGAACGGCTCTCTCGACTCCTTCCTGAGGGTACATATCACACTTTCATCACGACAAGAAAGATAGTCGGAAGGCATTTTGTGTGACATTTTATTCTCTCTACGGAAATCTCTTTTAGTTCACTTTCCACAGCATGATTAAAACAAGCCTTACAAAGGCCCTTACAAGAGAGAAAAAACATGACAGACAGACTAAATAGATATAGCGTAAATAAATCACTAAAAAGTTAGAAAAAAGTCACTGCAAGTGAGTCATTCAAATATTATACTTTCACCAACTTAATTTTCTTCTTTAACTTTGCTATTTAATATACATTTTCACATTTTTACATTTTCACTGCAGTTAAACTGCAAGTTCAACCTTCTTCTCCTGGGCATTGGAGAAGACTGCAAGACTGTACACAATGCTACAGTTAGATCTCTTATTCTAAGGAAAGACGAAAGCTCAATAACATTGCTAACTATGAACAGGTGACGCAGTAAACTCCAAATGAGATGCTATATACATGCTCCCTAAACCGAATAATAGCCACATATCCAATATGTATATTTAATGTCCACAGCCATATATACCATAAATACATCCACATATAAAAGATAACACAACCAGAGGGTCCAATATGAATATATTTAATGTACACGCAGCCATATACACCATATCCACTCACTGTGTAATTAATGATAACTAGAGGGTCCAATATCTAATATGTATACAGTATATATAATGTACAACAGGCATATACTGTACACCATGCATATCGTATACGTATCCACATACTATTAAATCTAACTAGAGGGTCCAAACCACTGGTTTACAGGGAACAGCGCCACCTTCCGTGTGATCTGATCCACCTTCTGTCCCTCCGCAGCGCCACGATGGCCAGTTCACGGCCATCCAGCTAGTGGGCTTGCTGCGGGGCATCGCGGCGGGCATGACCTACCTGGCCGACCTGGGCTACATCCACCGGGACCTGGCAGCACGCAACATCCTGGTCAACAGCAACCTGGTGTGCAAGGTGTCCGACTTTGGGCTGTCCCGCGTGCTGGAGGACGACCCTGACGCCGCCTACACCACCAGTGTGAGTTTACACATAGAGGCAAGCTAACGTGACTACACACACACACACACACAGACACATTCAACTACACACACAGGCACACATGCATGCCAACACAACCACACACACACACGCACTCACACACACATGCATGTGCAGTACCTGCATACCTGTTCACAAGTTTATATGTATTATTTTGTAAGGGTCGGCTGGCAGACAGTAGAATATTTATGAACTATTTGCTCATTGGGTCAAAAAAAGTACAGACCAAGAATTCTAAAGTTGAATTGTAAAGTTGAATTGTTTTTACAATAATGTTTAATATATTTAATGATTCTGTTTCCCTTGCAAGATGCAACAGCTAAACAGTAAAAGTGTTTTGTGTGTCAGGGTGTGCGCTACATTGCAGTACTAGACACATTACAAGAAGATTTTGTAATGTTTACAAAAAGGCACCATGATTCGTAATATGAAAACACTTTGATCATATCTTGGTTATATCCCAAAGGTTTGCAGCATATGTAAATAAGGGCATATAAAATGTATGTTCTGGGAAATGTGGAGATCAAGTTAATTCAAAATGTAGGACATTGAAGTTTTGATTTATGGGTACAGTATTTCTACAATCTGTAATTGTCACTTAACAGTAAGTTAAAGGTCCAATAAGCAGTTTTCCTTGGAAATAGCGGTTGTTGGGCTGTGCCAATGCTGACCCTATAAAAATGCTGACCCACCCACTCATTCTGTACCTACAAAACAATTTAAATTACCATCTCACATTTTGTAAATTTTTGTATACATGTATGTATGTATGAAGTTTTGTTCTAAAACATTGCTTGGTGGAAAATTAACCTTCCTCATCCTGGTAGTGAAAAACAAAGACCAGCTAATTAATTGTTTGTCTTTCATGTTCGCCCTATTCCAGACTAATGTGTCATTATTCACTGGGTATATTGTCTACTAAGTAGTTTAGCTAATTTTTGATGACTGCAAATCTTTTCTCCCCCAGGTGTTCTGCATACACCTTTTTTTCACAGCAGTGAAACATCAAGGCTTTCTAGTAGTTGCAGACATTTCTAATACAAAGTCGTTCATTACTGCTTAATTTTATGATGATTTTATGGTGATTTAGTCCATGGAGCAGTGACGGATTAAGTTTCTGTTTATTAATGTATGTAAGTTTTGGCCCCTTCCTGCATCTCAGATCTTTCCACCTGCTCCAGGAATTTCCACCACAAGCTTACACTTAAACCCTGACCTGAAACACATGTAACAGTACATTCTCTCTTCTTAGAAAAAGGTACACATGGGCTTGAAAAGACAAGGTAGCGGCTGAACCTTGCTGAACATTGTGGTTGAAGCTGGCCTAGCGGTGTGGTGGAACATGGCTGAATGTTGTTGTGCACCCTCTCCTTCAGGGTGGGAAGATCCCCATCCGATGGACGGCGCCCGAGGCCATCGCCTACAGGAAGTTCTCGTCGTCCAGCGACGTGTGGAGCTACGGCGTGGTGATGTGGGAGGTCATGTCCTACGGGGAGAGACCCTACTGGAACCTGACCAACAGAGACGTGAGTGCAGGCCACAAGACTCCGATGAAGGTCCTAGATTGGAAGGAAACCTTTATTCTAAAACAATAAAGGTTGTCGAGTGCCGATCGGTTGTTTGACTTTTATGTGTTTCTCAGTCCAGGGATTAATCCAGTATATAAATATACTGTAATATACAGGGTATTGACCTTGGTTACAGATAAAGAAAAGCGCAGTTTTATGCATGGAGTATAAAAATACTGTAATGTGAACCGAGTAAAGTAAAGAAAACTTTGTAAAAGTTATCAAAAATGACTTTTACAAATAATATGGTAAATGGTAAAGCAAAGTAGCAGTAACCAACACTGGTGCAGTGTCTGTTCACAGGGGCCAACGTGAAGCCTCCCTGTGCTACTAAGTGCACACGTCTCCCGTGTTGTTTGCGTTGTCTCAGTATTCCTTTGTCTCAGTACAGAACTGTATTGTGATCCTGTAATCCTGTGAGTTTTATGTCGGAGCTAAGCCCCGCCCGCGCAAGCCCCTCCGCTTCCGGCTAGCGCTACTATCTCGTTTATACAATGTTAATTCATTCTGAACCTGTCGCGTGAACATATTGCACCAAATGCGACACTGCACTCCCTTGGGTCCTCAGCAACAGACCTGTTATGTGTGTCGAGTCGATTGTGGTTCTCGACATAATCTAAGAGAGAGATGAATAAATCTAGAATATTCCTGTACAACATTAATATGCGTACACGGTAGATATACCATGAATATGTATAAATAACATGCATTATTATTATTATTCCACGGTCTAACGCAGGTGATCAAGTCTGTGGAGGAGGGCTACCGGCTGCCGGCTCCCATGGGCTGCCCCGGGCCACTGCACACGCTCATGCTGGACTGCTGGCAGAAGGACCGCAACGAGAGGCCGCGCTTCTGCCAGATCGTCACCGTCCTGGACAAGTTGATACGCAACCCGGACAACCTCAAGTCAATGGAGACCCTCTGCAGGTGCGCGGGCCCGGTGACTGCTGTGTCGCACATTGAGGAGCGTTTGATTTAATTTTGCCAGACAGTTCGCTGACCGTTTAACGAATTATGGGCGAGTCTGGTTAGCGGATTAAGTGGGGAGTCAAAGCTAGCGACTGCCTGCATGGGAGGCACGGTAGACGATCCTCTCCTAGGCAGTACAGTTGCTCAGACGGGCTGCTGTAGCTCCGTCCTGCTGGTGCGGGCGGGGGTGTAAATTCAATCTTATCCCTCTGTTATCAAACACGAGTGTTCGGATAAAGTTACAGACCAAAGTTTCCCGCAAAGTTCACCGTGGGTGCGGAGGAGAACGGTCGTGTTCGTTTTCCAATAAGCTCATCTCCGACAGACGAGCTGTACGTTAAGTAAAGCCCTCGCTGCGATATTGACATTGATCCGCGGCGGATCACGGGGGAGGCCGGTTTGTCCAGAGGACATCCCTAGGCTGAGGACGGGCTACCTGCGGTGAAATTGCTCAGATCCCGGGGCCTGCGGAGTTAGCAGTGCATGGCGTTGGGGGGAGGGGGGAGGGGGTGGTCGATTGGTTTGCAGAGGAGTATTAAGGATTTCTCCCAGTATTAATCTACCTAAAGCAGCCATGCTGCCACGGCTAGGCGCTACTTCTTCTCTATCTTTTTTAAACTGCTATTGATTTTTCTTCCGTTTCAAAGCCTTTCTTTTTTTTACCTCCCTCTATTCACTCTCACTTTTCTGACTCCTTCCTCTTTGTTTCTGTGGCCCTCCAACTATTTTTGCCTCCCCATTCTCTCTCTGTCACACTCTGTCTCTCCCTGGCCCCGGCTGGCCCAGGTTAAACAGCCCTCCGCTAACAGAGAGAGCCATGCCAGACTTCAGCAGCTGTAACTCGGTGGACGAGTGGCTGGACACCATCAAGATGAGTCGCTACAAGGACCACTTTGCCGCCGGGGGCTACCACACACTGGGCCACGTTATAGGCATGAACCACGGGTGGGTGTTGGTCTGGCTTATAGATGTAGGGTCAGGTCGTGATGGGCCTGCCCACAATGGAAGGCAGCTGCCTTGGTGTATACTGTGTAAGCGGTCAGATACTGTGTTCGAGAGTGACCCACTGACAACTACCTGCTGTCTCTGCATTGTAACCTCCTCCCTTCGCCATCATGGGTGTCAGCATTGCACCTGTGCCCCCTCTTTATCTTGTTTGTTCACCACCCTGTATCTAAACCTTTATACCAGCAGTATAATCATCAGTAGGTGTCTTTTCTTCCTCAGAAACATACTACATTGCATGCTGTATGTGGTTCTCCTTAGCCAATAATTAATACATATATTCAAGGAAGGCAATATGGACTCAGAGCTTAATTATTTTATCTAACACAAACAATAACAAACAATAACAAATGTACTAATGTACAACTTGAGTAAAATATGCCAATACTACATACTTACACTGGTACAATGGAAACATCTTTCCATTTGGTACAGTTTTCGGAGAAATTCTGGGATGTCCTGCCCGGGGAAGGATACATCCCAACAGACCTTGAAAATGAGCTAAATGAATGCACCTTCACACAAGGACCTCCTGTCTTCAAATGTTGCCTTAATAGCCAGCCTTTTCTATTTTGGACAGACCCATACCTAAAGACCTTCTGGATGTTCGTAGCTTATAGACTCTGTGAAGATTCATTAACTTGGACCACAGAATGCCCAGAGTAAAGCATTTGAATTGCTATGATATGAAGAAAACCCAACACTATTCCCCTTTGGTAGATTTTTAGAAAGCATAATAAGCAATAGAACCATATTGAGAACAGACATATTGGATTTGGACTGCGTTAGACTCAAAAATCTATCTGAAAACCATATAGAATATATGTTTCAAAACAGACTTACTCCGCTGAGATACTGTATGTTTCTGTGAATATCTCTGAAACACACCTGTCTTGTACAGCTATAATGCTATCTTGGCCACTGGTATAATACGGCCTTGGCTCCTGCTATTAAATATTGAAATATGAAATATAATTTCTCTTTTAGGTTTCTTTAAGGTTTCTTTAGGTCTTATCTGCCTGCAGGCCCCTTGTAGTGATTAACCACCTAACCCGCATGTTCAGTGAACTGTGTATTGTGTTTGTGCGCCTGGCAGGGACATCCAGCGGTTAGGAGTGACGCTAATGGGTCACCAGAAGAAGATCATGACCAGCGTCCAGCTCATGAGGGCGCAGGTTCTCCACAGGAGCGTGCCATCCGTGCGGGTATAGCCCTGAGGGTTCTGTCCATGGCCCCTGAAGCCCACTGGGACGGGAAGAGACAATGTTGGACGCATCCGGGCGACAAAGTGGGACTTTGGCAAGACTTGTTTGTTGCGCGACTGAACTGAGAATGAGACAAACGTACACAAGAAGGTTTTTCACCATATGGCAAGACGGGACCTCTCTGGGACGATGCAGACCTTTCTTTTTTCCCCTATCCAGTTCCATTTTAAATGAGTTTTAAATGTCTTGATTCTAATAGGAGGGGCTGCCTTAATCACCACAACTGATGTAAAGTTTGTTGTATACAAAGAGAAGACAGAATTTATCAAAGTGAAGTTATAATAATTTAAATAATTATTATGGTGACTGGGCCGTGCTATTGATGTATATTGACGGACGCAGAGAACGGCTGGGAAGGCTGTTTGTCCAGTGACATACCCCCTCTCTTTCAAAAGCCTTGCTCGATATGGAAGAACTCCAGCCTCCTATTGGAAGAGTGTCGAAAAGTGATGTAAAGCTCACATAGAGGACTTGTTTCACCTGAGGCTATTAATACCAGCGGCGGGCATTTACCTGCCGTCTATAACCACAAACAACAAAGAGCCCTCTGCCCAGACAGAAGCTGCGTAGCGCACAACTGCTGTATTTTATTGGTCTAGGACGTGTATGACTCAGTTACACTGCACTTTATTCTACAGTGTCACCCGGCTTTTCCCTCTGTATTTATACAGTGAAATGTAAGAATGTTATTATAATTGGACACTACTTACCGAGGGGAAACAAAAGTCAAACTGTTACTAGTGTGATTAATCTGAACGCCCCCAACCCCCCACACTCCCAAGTAGATATTGTTCCACGTTTGTTTCAAATGCTGGAAAAATGGTACAAAAATGAAATATATATAATAAGCTATGTAGGCTGTAAAATAAAGTGTATCGCCTGATTTAGTGTAATTACACTGTAATGACAAAGGATACAAAAGAGACTTGTAAGAATGTTTATATCTAAATGCTCTGATATGAAAATAATATTAATAATAATAATAGCAGTGCCCCCCAGTGCCATCGGGAGAATGTGTTTTCCACCTTTGACCTCGCTACGGTGGCGATGTCTCTAGAGAACAAGCTATTTGTTCCTCAACATGTATTATAGTGACATTTTCACTAACAGTTCCAACATATGTTTTTCTTGAAGGATACATTTGAATTTAAAGACCCTGGACTTGAATAGAAACCCCATATTTGATAAAGTTGAGGAAATGTTTTTTGCTAGATTAATTGATTTCTAATATATACAGCGAGTACAGTCACTGGAAGGAAAGAAAAAAAAACTACAGCTGGATTTTTTGACATTTTTATTATTTATGTTTATTTATGTTTTACTACAGTTGCCAATTCATCCATGTCGCTAATAAAGAAAAAAAAACAATCCATAAATGTGCAAACTGTCCAGAAATACACAATAAAGGAATGTTTGTGTGACTGCAATAAGGATTTTATTTAATTTATTTGTATTGTAATATTTACAGCATTGAGCGGCGAATTATAGACTGAATGAGTGAATTAATGTTAGACGTTATATTACTATTTGACCAATAGTATACAAATACAATTGAAACCGAGAGATGTCTTCTTCAAATGTTCCCTGTTAACAGTGTTGAAAACTTGAAAACTCTAAAAGGAAAGAATATATATTACTAAATATTCAATCAAGTTCTCATCTCTGACCTAAAGTGTATTTAATGTTGCAAAGAAAAACAGAAATTCAATCAGGAGGAGATCTGAACTCCATAACTGTAACGGGGTGAAGTTGACCGAGTACAGGTGGAGGTAGACGAGAGCAAACACTGAGGCACAAATAAACAATAAACGTGCACTGGGAAGTGATAGCAATAAACAACACTTTATTCAACATACGTAATATAACGTTATGTTGTGACCAACGACAATCGCCAACCAACACCTTTCCCCAAACAAACCCAGACATACAGCATACCCCCACAACACAACAGGTGCAATGAATGAATGAATGATTGACAAATGAAAGTCTGGTGTGTAGCTGGGGTGCCCTGAAAGTATAAGCAGGCCGGTAGGTAGAACAGGTAGAACAGGGAGGAGGTGCACCGTCCCTGGGTGCCACTCTCGACGTTACAATAACCAGGGATGACTTGAGGTTAAAAACAATTGGCTTTGACTTTTTAAATGCCCCCTGCAGAGATTTTGAGTAAATTGCTTAAATGTTCTGTAGGAATGAGCCCTGACCCACTACTGGAACATCGCTGCACAATAAAGAGTGGGCCTGATGACTCTGTCTGAGTGATTGTCCCCTCCTTCACCTTGGGAGAGCTGTGAGGAGGTAATCCTCTCCTTGGTGCAACAACACCTAACACAACATCATTAATCTCGTTACTAAGGCCATGTTGCTTTGTTGCCACTGAGTCCCACTCCCAATTATCAGCCACATCCCTGTCCCCATGACAACCCTAAGCCCTGCCCATCGCTAACGACCCAATGGACTGTACCCTGATTGACTTCTCTGTGTTACAGTGACGGCACTATGTGTATGTTATTAGTAGACCCTACGGACGTGCCCACAGATGTGTGTTGCTGTCCCTCACTTAGTAAACAAAGGGATTTAGACATTCCATACCCACTGAGCAATGATACAACTTTATTAAGCTTTAACCGAGGTACAGTACATCTCAACACAATCTAAGTCTTTGTGAACAACCTTTGAACAAAGCATCGCTAGCTTGGGGTGTTGTAATTCAGTCAGTTGAATGCTTAAGTAAATTATCCATGAAAGTGAGTCAAGAAGCGTCGTTGGAAAGTTTCAGTTTGCTGTGCGTAGTTTTGTTCATGCTTGTGTTTCTTTGGTTATTTCTTTTAAGCAAAATACTGAATACAAAGTTCAGGAATCATTTTCACCACATGCAGTAAACTGGATTAAAATCCAGTTTACTCAAGCACTTTCAGAACATGAACAAAATGTATGTACTGTACATGTATAACCATTGATTTTATTGACTAAATATAACATGGTTCTGTAGTAAATGTGATTATGGTGCTATAAACAGCAGCAGAAGGAACATTTGCTATTAAATGGAAAGGCGTTAAATAGGCCTAGTGTTAAGCCCCCAGTTCACAGCGAGGCCACGCTGTCTCTGCCTGTCTCAAAGCACGGCTGTAAGCTGAATGCATAAAATCCCTGCATTGTATTTTCCTCAGCGAACAACCTGATCTGTCCTTACTAAAAAAAGAACATCTTGGCTTTTTTTTACGAAATCCTCCAGCTGAATAGAAAGCAAGTCTGGTATATTCAACTGAGTGGAGACATTTGATGTATTGTTTAAAGTATTGGGTTATATTCAAGAAATAGAGTGTAAGTAAAAACCAAACAGTGTATGACCAGCATGTGGGTCAGTGTATGTGCACCTGAACTCTATTTAAGTGCTGCTGTTTTACTTAACATAGTCTAACATAATGCTTTACCAAATTTCCCAGTGAATGTCGCACCTAGACACCAGATGATTAAAATATCATTGGTGCAAAGGGAAATCCTTGGTATTGCCTTAACCAGCCATACATAGCAGCAAAAAGGACATTCCATTTGATGAAAAACTCTAAGACAGTTAGCATTAAATTAGTGCAGAATAGTTCTCGATTGTTTTCTTCACTGTCAGACAGCTCTCAGAGGACAATGATGACAAAGCAAGTCCAGTGCATCTCACCAATATTGTCCTCCACAAATATTGTTATTTTATGCATATATTCATAATCTAATATTACTGTTGTCTAAATAGGTTTTATATGCATTAGGTACACACAGCCTGACATACTGACTGACTAAGTAAATGAATATAATGAATATATAGTCGTAATATATATATAGTCACATAAAACAGAAATGGATTGCACACTTGTTTAGGAATTGGAGTACTGAGTCCATATTCAAAATTTCAGTTATTTCTCCAAACAGAAAATATCAAAGTTAAATGTGATATCTGAGGTGAAGCTTATTCGCAGCTTCAACGGGCCATTATTTCACAATAAAATCCCACTTTGTACACACATATATTCACTTGAAAGCTCTTCACGGCAATTGTGAAGCCCAGTAAACAACTGTCAAGGTAAATGTTTACCTAAAAAAGTGTGTACGCTGACAAAAGAATAATAATTGCTCAGTAAATGCCTTCTCCATAGTATCAGATTAACAGCCATACAAGTCTAATTACTTGTGTTTGTTCAGTTCACATAATATTAAGTTATTATTAAATTGAAAAGCGCATCTGCTGGACAACAGTTTGGTTACTGGATTCATACAAAATGTTTACAGTTAAACACTGACAGAGAAGTTCATTAGCTAGCTGTTCTTGTTAAAGATGCAAAAGATGTTTAAAAAAATACTTTTGATTGTATTTTATGTTGTATTTCATGTTGATTGTATTTCATGTTGATTCGTTTCTATAAACAAGAAGATACACAAACATATTTGTGTATCTTCTTTATCGACATTAATAATAGAAGAATAAATAAATTAAATTTTGTAATACATGGCACAAACATCAAACCATGAAATTACATTTTAAACTGTATAATCATTTCATGCCTATTTAGTCTAAGAAATACTCCATTCTGTCTAAAATGGACTGATAAGTCTCATTTTCAACCTAGAAACTATCTGAAGACCCAACTGAGTTTATGCGTTTATATAATTTAAACCTATCCTGCACTTCTACAGTAGCCATGTTTGAACTACTTTGAAAGGGGAAACCACAAGACATCTAAAAAATTCTGAGCTCCCAGAATGCAATACGAAAATACTCCCTTTAATATCAAAACAAAACTTTCAACATTTTTCTCCCTTCTCTGTCTCCTGAGAACGTAGATGACTTTTTCACCCCTCTGCTCACATGAGAGGCACAGCAGAAAGCTCCAGTATGTCTAGAAACAAACAGAAAAGCAAATCATCAAATCGCGTCCAGTATTAGATGTATTTGATCTATATCCAAGAACATGAACGTACTGTACTGAAGTACAAGGGAATACAGTACTTTAAATTCCCTGGGATATTTGATGTGTCTAATGTGTCATTTTAGTCTCAATAATCTACACTCTACAAGCTCCAACAGTTTAAACTATAATCTCTAACTCAAAGTTAGGGTGTTGTGATCACTTCAAAACCAAACAGCATATGGACAACAACATTACATGAACAGCATATGGGCCAAAAAGTCTTGTTCTCTGGTGGACCAAACACTGTTGTTGGGTTATCACTGTGAACTTGACCTCATTTTCCAATGTCAATCAAACACAAAGCCATGCAATCTCCATAGACAAACAACATTTAGTGGAAATAAGAGTGGAGGCTGTTATAGCCGCAAATGGGGGGCAACTCGATACTAATGCCAATGGTTTTGGAATGGGATGTCCAAAAAGCTCTTATACTGTAGGTGTGATGGTGAGGTGTCCACATACTTTTGGCCTTATAGTGGTTAATATTTTTCATACAATGTCCATGAATCTCACATGTGCTCAAAAAAATACTCTAATGTTAGAATGATCTTTGAATGTTTTATCTTCGCAAATAAACACAACTTGTTTGAACAACAATCTTACAAAACCTCAATACAACAATAATAATTATCATCATAATCATGGTAGCCTCACATCAACTCCTTGTCTTAATATTCTTGACTTGTGTGAATTAATCCCACATGGCTACATGCGTTATGAATTTTTAAAATTAAAAATTGCCCTTTAAACAAATATGATTACTTTGATAGTCTAATGCGTTGTGTTTGTCAAAGCAAAAGAACAAAGCAACCTCTCGGTCGCATATAACCAGCGCAGCGCTTATCTCGACAAAAGCTGCATTGTTCCAAATAAGACCATTTGATCTAGCTCCGGGGTATGACTGCTTGACAGCAGTACATTTCCTGACCTAGTTCCCAAGCAGTAGACGAGGCAGCAAATGAAGGCGTTCGCAGGCTAATCATGAGGTGTTAGCACAAGCATCAAGCACATTACTCATAAAAGCATTAAAATGGATAATGGCGCAAAATCTATTGCGTGTGAAAGGAATGTATTGTATGAACGTGTGTGTGTGTGTGATTTTGAACAAAATCAATGGCTCAGAAATACCCAGTGTCTCTATTGTGAGAAACCTCTGGATGCCTGCAGCTCGGACTGCTGTCGGCTGTTAGGCCGACTGTATATAGGAGATAATTCACATATATGAAATTGTTACATGGAACCATGAAACTACCTTT
>JAOEHI010010160.1:13227-33398 GCA_025447815.1 Percopsis transmontana
TCGGCTGTTAGGCCGACTGTATATAGGAGATAATTCACATATATGAAATTGTTACATGGAACCATGAAACTACCTTTCCCCTCGTGCACTCTGAATACACCCAGCTCTGTGTGTTTGTGTGTGTGTGTGTAGGCAGGTGTGTGTGTCTCTGCCTCTGTTTCTTTGTTGTGTGTGTGTGTGTGTGTGTGTGTGTCTGGATGTGTGTTATGCCATGTATGCCCGCTCCATGCACCCGGATTTTATGTTCAGAGGGAATTGCCTGCTTTGATGTTTCCCGATGCAGCCGAGCGCTGATACCCCCATTAGCTTGCAAGGGGCTGATGCAAGCTACGCTAGCTCTGGTCTAAAATCTGTACATTTCAATGCAAAGTCAAGCTAGTTCACCACAGAAGTGAGAATCCAAGCACAGCCCTAGGATGTCAAAACAAAGATAAAACCACACACTTCATTTAGGAAGGTAAGACTTTGGAATTAATCGTATGGACCCTAAAGAGCCTGTTCTCTAGTTTACTGTAGCCCCTTTTAATAATCATTATAAAATTGTATAGCATTTGTTGACCTGTTCCTTTTTTAATTCTCAAATAAATATGGAATTCAAATCAACTGTGAGAAATGAGCATTCTACATTTCAAGCATACATCCAGTACCAGCATCTGTTCATCCCATGGGAATTTTTTAATGTTTTAGAAAAGCAGGAAATTTGTTTTCATGTTGACTCCACCTCCAGGGCTACGGCCTTGATATGGAAGACAAACAACACTGAATAAGGTGGACTTATTCAACAATGGAGCATTATTTCAGGATAGGAGTACTTATATCTAAGGAAGCAATCATGGCCGTACGCAGCATTAAGGTCACCAAGCCGAGTTCCGGACCTCTGTATTTTTTTCGAGAAGAATGTAATAGAAGTCTCAAAGTTGACTACGAACAAGTGTACCTTTGTGCTGCAAAGAGAGTACAATGACTGCAAAGAAAATTGACTCACGATCGCCTGCCTGTCATCTCTCACAGTAGCCTACAGTATGTGTCGCTGATTAGTACTGTGAAATGACCATATCAGTTTTCAACTTAAACAATCCACTATATTTTTAATACTACTTGAATTCTCCTCCCCGTGAACAAGGTATTTGTCAGCAGTATTACAAACACACTCATTCTCTGGTCCTGTGAGGGGATCGTTTAGAGCAAATCCTTTCCTAATAAAGTTCACCCGTGTTTATTAGACCTCCTATCATCTAGCTGTCCTGCTGTGTGTGGACACAACGCATTGCTGGGAGGGCACAGTGACCCTTTACATTGAGCTTCATTTCTCTTAAACACTGTAGTTCTTGTTTAACCAGTGGTGATAGTTGGTTTAGCAGCTGACCTCCAAAGCACAAAGTTCACACCTGTATCAACACACACACACACGCATGCACATACACACAGTGTGCAAAGGTGACTTTCCAGGCTTAATGTGGTGTGTCATAAAGTATTATTAAAATCATATTTAATAGTTAGGACCTGCGTTGTCCTTGGGTGTCACATAATGAACGGTACCAGCCCTTTAAGTCTTTGTTTCAAGGTGTGTTTTTGTTAACATTCGCTGATTCACACTAAAAACATGACTTTCCTTTTTAAAGGACATATTCACTTTTCAATCCAGACCAGGTTATTGTTGTTTCACTTCGCACTTTGCTCATATCGCACTTCAACAGGAAACTGTTTACAAAACCTGTTTTACATTTCAAAAACAGGAATGTGTAGTGTATAGTCAGACACAACTTATATGTTTTACTTAAAATAAATACTTAAAATAAAATAAAAAGATGCAAAGCATGCTTTCTATTCTTTACGTCCAGGCTAGAAACAGGAAGTTGTAAACAGGATCTAGCCTACTGTGGCTGATACTAACATCGTCTAATGACTATTGATGGTAAATTTTAACCACACACACACTAAGACCAGTCCGGTTGAATGGTGGTAAGTCAGGAAACAGGCTTTATTAATACAATGTGCGCATCAAGGGAGAAAAACGTATGGTTTCACATGGAATGTTTCACCAACGTCTCTCTGCCAACAAAGAGGAATCTCTTGCATATATAGTTAAGAACAAAGGCCAAAAGGGGGTCTTGTCACAATAGTCAGGAAAACAAATGTTAATTTACATTAAATAGAAGTGTAGCCATAAGGTTGGGCCCCCTCACAATGGGAAAGGAGTCTGCGGCCAGCCTGTGCTGGGAACTATTGACACCTCTCGAGCACAGGAAAACAGATGTAGATTACAGCTGGATTGGAATGCAGTTTACCAACAGTAGTATAAATGCGAGGCCGGAATTTGCCATGGCAGCTGGGAGTTGGCTGGGTACCTCTGTAATGTAAAAACACACACATCCTGCCTTTTTTAACATTGCTATGTCACTATAACACTGACCTAGAAGAAAATGAATGATTATTAAATAATAAATCAAATCACGGTTCCTCCACTATACTGTGGAGATTTATCAAGGTTTTAGAAAGCTAAACAGTTACCCATTGGACTGCATTATAAGTCCTGTGAGAAATGAGCAGTACGTTTCTCAAAATTAAAGCTATCATTGAGGTTGTGCTGCACAGCATAATAAATTATGAGAAACAACGTTTTATTAAGGTCTGGCTTGAAAAAATAAATCATATAATTTAAAGCAGAGACCTTGTGACCTGTTCCTTTTATATCCTCAAATGAATATGAAATTCAAATCAACTGTGAGAAATGAGCATCCTACATTTCAAGTATACATCCAGGACCAGCATTGCACATGATGCTGTTTTTTTCTTCTATTACCAATAGCCCCGAGCTAGAGAACGAGAATTATTCCTCTCCACATGAAATGCATATGGATGACTGAACAAGTGCCAGGGAGAAGGAGGCCGCCAATATGCAAATGAGAGACTAATCATTCCCAAAATAAAAATGACCAACATCAGCAGGATTCTTGCCGAACACCATCATACTGTAGCTCCCCGACGTGCACCAGATACCTGGTCCATCCGCTCACAACGCCCTCACGCACTCCTCTGTGTGTGTGTGTGTGTGTGTGTGTGTTCCTGCCCTCAGATAAAGCACAGACGCTTGTCCCTGGGGCGACGGTGGGTTAAAAAGCAATGCGCACACACACACACACACACACACACACACACACACACACACACGCACACAGTTGTTACAAGTGTGTGTTATGCTCACCCTTCCTCTGTGCTAGCGCTTTCCTTCCTGTTGGCCAACTCTCCTCTTCTCTACAATTAAAAATGCATGCATTCATGTGCCGCTGGTGTGCAAACACTATGCGTGTGCACGGCTTTGTGTCTGGACCTAGCTTGTGTGTTCTTTAGGCGTGTGTGTGTGTGTGTGTTCTTGTACTTGCTACATAGTGAGGACTGGAACAAGTTTTTACCTACAGAGTAAGGTCATTTTGGCCAGTCCTCACAACTTCAAAGGGCTGTTTGAAGGTAAAGACTTGGTTTTAAGGGTTAGGTTAGAATGAGGTTAGGGTGAGTGTTAGGGTAAGGGTTAGGCATTTAGTTGTGATGGTCAAGGTTAGGGTAAGGGGCTAGGGAATGTATTATGTCAATGACGGTCCTCACAAAGATAGAAGTACAAACGTGTGTGTGTGTGTGTGTGTGTGTGTGTGTCGGGGGTGGGGGTTCATTCCGTGACTGAGCCATGCTTTTGACCAGCAGAGAAAGCAGAAAGGAAGGAGGTGAACGCTCATGAATTAAAGATCCTCCCTCATACAGCCTGACATACGGCCTGACATACAACGCGCACAAATACAAACATGCAAGCAGCGCCAAAATGCGTCTTGCATGCAGAACGATCTGATGACAGCTGCCTACAACAATAACATATATAGTCATAATTAAAAAGTAAAAAGTAGAAAACAACCCCTACGGCGTGTTAAAAGCCTTCTTGCAAATACTGTATCACACCTGGACACCAGATTATGAAAGGGGTCAGGCTTTCATGAATAGGCAGCCGGCAGAATTGTATTAGCTGACATATGAGACAGTTGGGATTGTCGCTTTTCAGTGGTTAATTCCGTTCCGTCATTTGCATTTACATTTGTCCTTCCTGTGTGACTCACATGTGTTGCTGTCAACAAATATAATTTTCACATCAATGGCATTGTTCCCCAGCTGTGTGCTATATTGTCTATCGCGATCCCTGAGTGAAAGTATTAATAATAATAATAATAATAATAATAACACAAGTAAATGGGGCCAAGCTTCCCTTGAACATAGCCAACTGTGTACCAAACAAACCTCTGATATACTGGAGCCTACGTTCGCTGGAGGCTCAGCGGGTCATGGCTGGTCAGAACAGGTGTGGGCTTGGCGCTAATGTAGGGCAGCGCTGAGGTGGACCAGGACGACGGTAATTGGTGGTCCGGGATGCATTGCAAGGACATCTGAAATACAGGCCACACACAGACACACAGACCACCTGTGCTACTCTTCTCAGTAGCAGTCTTGAGTTGAGCAGAAGGTCAGTGTTTCTTTTTAAACGTCACATATCCTTCACGAGGGGACATACAGTGCCCCTTTAAGTAATTCACTCTTGAATTTATAGCCTTCTTACTGCAGTATATGTAGTATAGTATAGTTTATAATATAAACTACCAAACCAAAACATATACTATAAACTATATAGTATATTGTTTTTCTTAACAAATCCTTATTTTATCTATTAAGACCATCAAGTTGGGTAACTCCATAAACGTTGGTATTTTTGCTGTGCTTGGAGACCCTGAGGGATAGCAGCATGCCGAATGGCATGTCACTAACAAAGTGTAGTAAATAACAATTAGCTTTAATCAACCGCCAATACTGACCTGTCTCTCAGCTCAGTCCGAGGAGAGATCCATTTCACAGTGAAATCATATCACCAGGAAAGACTTCAACCATGTCATTAATGCATTAGAAGAATGTTTATATATTTAAACAAAAATAAAAACGATGATAATTTGGTTCTTTAAAAACCTAGTAGCAAAGTCCAAATAGCATATTTCATTTAGAACACCAGAGTGTGTACTTACATTGAAGTAAGGAAGCTATACTGCTATAATATACGTGTTTTCAATATCACTTTGACTTAGAAGAAAACCGTGTTTCAGTCCATTTCTCGCCATGATCCCTAGATAATATACAGCATAAATGTAACCTACAGTATGTGTGTATGTGTCTTGCTAGGTGGCAAAAGGCTAGCATACAGCAGGGTGAATTTTGGCCATTAAGGCAACACTTGGTGCATTAAATAAAGTGACCAAAGGGAATATTTCATTCCGAACGTCAAGGTGTGGACTTATGTTGAGGTAAGGAATCTATACAGTCAATGCAATTTTACTAGAGCTCAGTACCTGGATGCACTCTGTGTGTGTGTGTGTGTGTGTGTGTGTGTGCGTGTCTGCTTCTATCATGTGTGAGCATCGCTGCTGTTGTGTCTCGGACTAGCCGCTGACAGCGAGAGAATTACAGCTGCAGACACATGAAGGGCAAACTCATCAAGCCACAGCCAGCAGCGCAGAAACACACAAAAGCCCGCGTCTCTTCCCCTGACTGCTGAGAGCGGGATTAGGCCTTCTTAGCGCAGAACAATAGGCAAACTGTTGTGCTGATAACGTAATGTCAATCAGCTTCTTTCCCCATCGCCTCTCCCAGGGCAACATTGCAGTGACCACGTTGTTATACGACTTATACAAGCTTTTATTCCATAGACGTGCACAGGAGAGGCGGTAACACTATGGCATACAAAAAATAACTAAATAAACAAAACGTAACAGCATGATGGTTATGGACACTTCTTTTACTGTAATAGCATAACAACAATTGTGATATGACACATACAAATGACATTAAAACCAAAAATACATTTAAAAAAAAATTAATACATCTCATTTCACAAGACCGGCAAGAGCAACTTGTGCCCTGAACCACTGCCTTTAAAAGACATACAGGGGGGGAATTCATGTGAACGGGAATCACCTCAGTACCTCAGTACATATTGACCCAGCAATTACATTACAACTCATGTCAGTTCATCTGTTTAGGCTGTGAGAACAGACCAGTGTCCGGAGAGACATAACTGCACGTCTGAATTTGGCCAGTCTGAATTTGCGTGTGTGTGTGTGTGTGTGTGTGAGAAAGAGAGACAGGCGGCCCGTTGGGCGGGCGATGGTGTGATAACATTCAGAAATGATAGTTCAGCCCTGGAGAGCACTTGACACGCAATATCGCCTTCCTCAGATCCACACACGCACACACGCACATGCACAGACGCACAGCTGTCACAGTGAAGGGTAAACAAGCCGCACCGATAGCCTTGAGAGCACGCAGGGTAGAGCCGTCTCATCTGTGTCTGTGTGTGTGTGTGTGTGTGTGCGTAGACGCCAGGGCGTATAGATGGGTGTGGCGTCTGTGTGTTTGTCTGTGTGAAACATAAGGAAAGTGCACCAAATTGAACACAATGCCACTCAAACAACTGACACGTCTGCGCCCATAGCACAACGTATGTGGTCAATGTGGACGTTCTTCTCAACCTGTCTGGAGTTTTCCCCAAGTCCCAACCCACCGCCCGCAAGCAGACACGCCGATAGACGCTGCTGAAATGGTAAACACACCGGCTCACAGGGAGCTTCCGCCCTGCTCGAGGCTCCTTATATCAATTCAGAAGAACTGGAACTCCAAAATGAGATTTAATGAATGGAATGGAAATGGAAATATAGATTGCAACATTAACGTGCCAGAAGTTCTCCCTATTTGCAAGCCAGTTCCCCTGTTTGTTGTGTAGCTGTCTACAACAGAGAGCATCCCATCATCACTTAAGCAGAAAAACAGCCTTGTAGGCTCTGATCTTGTCTCCAGCTAGCCGTTAAAGTGAAGCAGGCTGGCTGCTAACTGCTCCACTAAGAACTCCGAAGCAGCTTGTTAGCACTTAGCAGCCTATTTTCAGCGCACAGATATATTAGAGGTTACTTAGCTTCCAACAATATATAGCAGGCTTCAGCGTTGGAAAGACTGCAGTGGCAAAATTAGACAGTTGGTTTTAATTTTATGAACAGCACGATGATCCCACGCAAAGACAAATTTGAAAGGCAGCTACAACAGAAAGAGTGAATGAAAACAGATATGTATACGTGGACATGGAAAGTTCAAATAGTAATAAAAAGGAAGACAGCAAAAGATTTAAGTCTAAAAACAAAACTAAATGTTTTCTAGTTCTAGATGGGTGCAATAAAGGCAGTATATAAGGGAACAAAAGCAGAAGGAATGACTTAGCACAGCATTTAACAAGATTCCCTTTAAATTCACCACTCTTCTCTTACGACTCGACTGCTTAGGGGATCTGAAAGTAAAAGCAATAAACAGCATTTTCAAGATCACCATGAAAAAATACAAGAGGTTCAGGATGCAACGAAGTTCTGCCAAATACCCCAAGGAACCATAGCCAAATTCAAAATAAAAAGAGACAAAACACAGAAGCAACTTCAGCCTGAAGGCCTGGTAGGCTGTCCTCTCTCAGAGA
The DNA here is from genome assembly GCA_025447815.1 of Percopsis transmontana. NCBI lineage: Eukaryota > Metazoa > Chordata > Actinopteri > Percopsiformes > Percopsidae > Percopsis > Percopsis transmontana. Next base: position 20,768 of record JAOEHI010010160.1, read on the forward strand.
AAACCAAATGCAGCAGATGTCTTGAGAGTTTTATGGAATCTTGTGTGAACGAAGCAAGGGAGACACAAACAATTCCCAGATTCCCATTTTTCCCAACAATTCTCAAGCAGCCAGAGAAGAGAGGGAGGAAACCGTGAGGTAATTAATGGACCAACATAGTATGAAAACAGGCCTGCTTTGAAACATGTCAGCTCATTACATATAAATAATTTTAATTATGTAATTACATTTCCAAGCAGTGAGGACTTCTATAATGAAGATATTGATGAGGTTTTGGGCAACTATAGATGATAGGGGTAGGATAGTTCAGTGGTCTGCTCCTTGTTATACTTGAAATTCTACTACTTGTCAAGTCGCTTTGGAGTTGAATTGTTTTGAGTGTTTGACTCTAGACTAGAAGGTCCTGAGTTCGAGCTCTCCTGTCAGCATGCTTGAGCAAAATGCCAAACCCCTACCTGCTCCTAAATACGTGTAATTGTACTCACCTCAAGTTTCTTTGGATAGAGGTGTCTGCTAAATTATGTAATTGTAAATATGATCTAGATTAATAGGTATAATAGTTTTAGATTATTTAGGACAGGCTTTAAAGGAGAAATTGTCTTCACTTTAGAGAGGTTCCTACAGGCAATTACAAGCGTTCCAAACACAAACATGATTTGGACAAATTCAATCGTCAACACAATCAGCAGGCAGATCTCCACATTGTCTGTCTACATGTGTAAAATGCATTTGCCTCAATATTTAATGCCCTTAGACGGCCAAACATCATCAGAAGTCTGGTTAAAGTCTCCTTTTAAAACATATGGATATGCTTCACAGCCGTGGACTCTGTCACAGCATGGGAGCGTCGGAAATTGGTATCATGGCAGGGTGCACAATCTCCCTTCAAGCATTCAGCAGCAATGGAGGAAATCATTAGGGTGACAAAGTGGGCAGTGGTTGGGGAAGGGTTGGAGGAAGGGATTTTTCTCCCACCCATCAGGGCATATGTGGAGGATAACTATGACAGCATTCGCTTCTGCAAAAGACACACAAAATAACGGTAAATGGGTTAGGCTGAAAATACTGTAAATCTTAGCAAATCCCCAACAGGTATACCGTTGGGGAATCCAGAAAAAAGATTGTACTTTAATAAACAGGCAAAAATAATGATATTGGAAAGACCTGTCAACAGCATAGGGTGACAGTACAGGTAAAAAGCAGATTCAAGCTATGAGTAATAATAACAACTATGAGTAATATGAGCTTAAAGCGATAATTAGATTTAATAAAACCCAGAATAGCTTCTTTGCCCAAACACCGGCATTCAGGATGATACATCATATTATTCTATCGCACAGCTTTATTAACAAAATGTATTGTTTTGAGAATTTCCCTGTTTTTACAAACATACTTATAACTAATGATGGGTCAAAGAGACTAGGCTCTGCAGGGGCTAGTTTTGGGACTCCAGAATCAACTATCAAACCATCTGGCACTGCATGAAAAGTGGGATTTTCAGTAAGCGGCACTGTAAAATGCCGTGGAAGTTCAGGTTAACGAGTGTTCAAGGAAATTTGTAGGCAGCACAGAAAACTACCTGAAACTACCAGAATTTGACGTTGACTTTCAATTTCTGGTAGTTTTACAAGGCAGAGAATCGTGGCAGTTTACCCCCAAAGATATTTAATCTATGCTAATGAGGTGATCGCATTTGACCAAAATCGAATCAGTTTATCTTTCTGACATATCCATTATTATGACTCCTAAACTTGTATTGATGTATTGACCTAGGGCAATTTAGAATCTGTGATGCTACTTATCCATAAATAGATCTCAATTAAATCAGTTACTAGCCTAGAATCCAGCCTAACTAGATATGTCCACTAAATATTTGTAAATAAGGTTAATTGTAATGAATATTATAAATGTATAGCATCACAGAGTGATCCTTTTTTGCTCTCTCTCTCTTCTCTACTAGAGTAGCAGTTACTGTATGGGGTCCTATCTTACACCCGGCGCAAAGCAGCGCCAAGCACGACGCAAGTGAAAGTGTACGACAATGCAGTTGTCATTTTCCAGCACCCACATTGTTTAAATAGCAAATGCACTTGCTCCCATCTGAGTGGCCAAGAGGGTGTGTCGGTCTTAAAATGCATTGCTATCTTGACTTACCTGAAAGCAATTGCACGATTGACCAACAAAAACCTGGTCTTAAGTCAGTGGCGCAGTATTTCACAGTTATTTTGCGTGCGCTTTGGAGGTGGGTGTGGTTTAGCGCTGTTGTGGTGTGGCCAATTTACTAATCACCTGCCTCCCACAGTAAAAGGAGCGCGGACCAGAGCCGTGGGAGAGACGCCAGTGAGCCAAGAGGCTGGTGGAACGAGGATCCAGGGAATGTTGAAATCCTGTAAAATTATATTACTTACCAGGCATTGTGAAGTCCTGTACGATTGTTATATACACACCGACGTGTGGAGAACATTACCGGTTGGAATAAATCAGCGCGGAGCACGTGTAAACCCTGGTACTTCCATGTGGACAGTGCTTGCATGCCACATGGGCATTGTCAAGATAGTAATATGCGCCTTCATAGGCGGGTACACAATGTCTACACTCTGCTTGTTACACACACAGGGACACGCAGCAGTGCACAAACATGCAAAAGATTGAAAAAAGATTACAATGTGAAAGATTATTATAGTTTACATCAAGATAATTTATCCTGCTGGAATCCTGCTGTTAGATCCTGCTTTAGATGGTCTGCTCACGTGCTTTCACTTCGCCCACAAGTAGTTCCATTTCCTCTCGCAAATGCGCCATTATAATATCAATCCATTTAAAAGGAATGGCAGATTTCACTCTGGTTGGTTTATTGCATGTTATGCCCAAAACACTCATGAATAACTAAGAGACTAAGGAAAACCCTTTCGAACCTGGTGCTGCGACCATTTGAGCGTGACCATTTGGACACGCATGCCCTAAATACACTTTAGACTGTGCGCTTAGATCATTCAAATTAGGCCCATGGTGTCTTGAGTCGACCCGGCTGGACAAAAACTCTCCAACGCTTGTGGCGTTGTTCAATTCCAAGGGAGTAGCAGTTGGTCAACAAATCAAACAAAGAATTTGATGATAGAACTTGTGTAGGTGGCTCATTGACAGTAGTTTGATTGTTTACAATTGTTTTAGGCAAATGTACCAATCTGATCTTGTTTGTTTTGTTTGCTAAATGGATTTGAAAAAAAACTACATGGAAACTACATGGAGATCTTTCAGCACTATACCAGTTTTTGAGATTTATATAACACAAGCACTATGAACCAGAGTGTCATAGGAAAATTATCAGCTGTAGAAATCTGACCTAATACCTAATTTCTGTTATTATAATTAGCCCTGTATCTGACCTGTATCTTTGGAACAAACAATTGTTTAGAAAGTTTCTCTGTAGAGCGAGAATGTTTTAACTAACCAGTATATTTAAGCTGTAAAACGGTTCTCCTAGGTGCAGGGGAGCAGGAGAGAAGCAAGTTGTTTAAAGGTGCCATCCGATGAGGAGGACGGCACCTTTGAAGGAGTGTCTGGGTGGATCGTGCGGCCTTAATTTTTTCGCAATCAGGAGCTCGCCGACCTGTGTGTCACAATGTGTGCCAGACTTGCACACAAGCTTTGGAAAAGTCATGGAAATTAGTTTCAATAACTAATGCCAAAGTAAACACTTATGACATCTATTGATTAGTCATTAGCCTATAAAAAATATTTCTTTATATATCTAAGTCTCCGGTAAGACTTCGCAACATAGCCTACGCTCTTGTGTGTGTTTTTGTCGACGTCAGTTGCCTGTAGTCGGTTTGGCTCACTAACCGGCAAGCTAACATTCGACACAAGCTAACAAGCAAACAAAAATAAAAAAATGAAAATTTGGTTTAAAGGCAGGGTGTCCGATCTTGGAGAAACCAGGTTGACTAAGCTAGTTTTTGAAATTATACAAAGCCACTCCTCCAAAACGCATGAACGCGCACTGCCTGACAAGGACGAATCTACGAGAGAGTGAATTTTTAAATCCCCATGACTACAATGGCTCTCTGCTCCTCCACCTACAGAGCTACTAGGCTCAAATCATACCCCTCCCCTATCTCCATGCACGCTTTTGTGCGCAGTGGGGTTTTTCAACATAAACAGTGAGCTGGGGGCGCTGCAGTAACAGCTAACTTCTCACAACAGCTACAACAGGGAGTGTGAATTTGTTGGCAAGTCATGTTGCTGTCAAACAATGTCTCAAGGCCAGAGATAAAATGTTTCTTTTATTCAGCTAAATATCAACACAGGCGCGCTCTCTCTCTCTCTCTCTCTCTCTCTCTCTCTCAAACACACTTACAGTACGCAGGCTACACATGCACACATGCATATATACCGGCCGCTATTTGCATATATTTCTGTAGTGTCAGTGGTGCAGTTGAAAATTTGCGGTGCACTCCTTAGTGTGCGCGACAGTGTGTGTGTGTGTGTGTGCGTGTGCTTGTGCTAAAGGCAAAGGTGGGTGGTGTTTCCAACAGTAACGGAAAAGGGAGGAGGCCCCTCGCAGGATGCAGCCCCCCCCTCTGGCAGCTGTCTGACACAGCTGCGTCGATTCATAAAAGATAGGCCCGCACGTCAGCATTAGCATAAACACACACGCACATGCACACAAAACACAGGCTGGGAGCGCCTCCCAGGGCTGGTACCTGCCTCCTCATGTTGCCGTGACACTGGGCCATGATAATTAGACTAATTCAAAGTCTCCTCAGAGAAACTTCAGACACCCTGAAAGTCCTGCAGCATAGACGCACACTCTATCTCTCACACACACACAGGGGTAACAGAGAGTTCATACAGCTGACTCCTACAGCATATAGATAGCACTACACTGGTAGTAGCTCCAAAGAGAACACATTATGGAGGCTTACAGTCACCACGCTTTGCTAAAGCAAATCTGATCTGAATGGCTGTATTTGTATTTATCCTATTGATTGAAAAGGTGGCTAGTGATCAAATGCATGTCACAGGCCAGGACAAATACTTTTAAAGCCCAGCTGGGTTCATTTGTCTGCATTTATGAGTCACACTCACCTCAGTATTTATGTTTCGAATTCGAGTTTACTCTCAGAATAAAAGCAAAATAACAACAAACCAAACCACCACCAGACACATGGCTGGGACTCAAAGGCACATGTAATACCATCTGGGAGTTTAGAATCCATAGAAAAGGCTATATAGAGGGCTCAGTCACCTTGGCCAGAGCCAGAGTTTAGGTGTATAAGAACAGTCATAATCATACCAATACATACCTCCCCCCCTTCCTCAGGACAGTGTCTCTACCACCGCGGGGGGCAGGGCCTGTCAAGAGCCCCACCCACAACCAATCCAAAGCACCCTTTAGAGACGAGGCACATTCTTTGTTCCTGCCGCTGTTTATCTGGCCAAAACTGACCAGGAGAAGAGACGTCGCCCAGAGAGACAGCTTGTCCAGGTCAGCAGCCTGCCAATAAGCTGGTATTACAGCTACAAGCGGTATCCCAGAGAGATAACTGCACACTTGTGAGAAGGGAATAAGAGTCCGTGTCGCCCCGTGAGGAGCATTGCAGGGTCTGAGGTTGGCTCCAGTTCACAAGCTGATTAGAATAGCGGGCTCCTCTATTGTTTCGTCATGACGCTGAAACGTGTTTTCTTTTCAGGCGTCCAGTGTGCATACATATAAATCCCCATCCTCTCATAGAGTACTTGCTTTAGTACAATTAAATCATGCCTCAACCTTCCAGAAGAGTGCTTTTGTAGTTTGTACTTTGGCTAGATGTCCGTTAGTCTGGACAGACTGCCGTCCCAGTTTTAGGCGGCGACAGAGTGAACATGCCAGCCGCAAGGTGAACAAGTACCAATTACATAAAAGACACCAAGTGGTGGCGTGCGCACTTTGCGGCGTCCTCCGAGATCAATCAGCTGTGAAGTGGAGAGGGCACCTTGAAAACTCGCGCTGTTTATTTGTTTGAAATGTTTCCTGCCTTTATAGTCCTCTTTAAGACCACGGGGGAATTCCGCCATTGATTTTAACTTCAATGGCTTAACCTATGACCCCTGTGGGACGCGGCGTCCCTTCGCCGGCAACTCCCAGAAAGGCGCGGCTGGCGAGATCTACAAGCTGCCGTTTAGTGGTCACGCTAATTTACATGCTTTAGAGGAGAGGCAGTTATTGTTCCCCACCTGGGTTAATTGCTGCCTGTGTTGTCCACGACATGCTAACGGCCGACAGATGCAAGCTAGCAGCTCTGTTGGAGTTTTCCAGAATGCTTCAAAGGCCTCTGGCCTCCATTTCTATTTCGTGACCCCTGAATGAGAAAGAGGGAAAATTGGAACATTTACATGCGTCTTGAAGACAGAGATAATCTCTTTGCGGCAGTAGATCTTCTTAAAGGCGTGCTTATTTTGTCCCCCGATCTCTTCTCGACAAACTTCTGCTTTGTGCGACGAAACCAGGAGGTTTGTTGTTTGCAGATGGACTCTGTCTATAATGAATTGGACCTCCTGACGCGATGCTTTGAAGCGATGCAAAGTCAGCCGTACGGGCGAGCCCTGCGTGGCATCGAAACAGCACCGGAGCATATACCACTCAATATCACAGGCCTTTCCTCACAGATTAAAATATGCGGCGTGTCAGTGAATATCGCCCATGATTCTGCACAAAATCTGCTTTAATGGTGCCAAGAAACATCTTTTAAAGCACACATTTATTTGCATTGGTTATTGTGTTGTCTTTAGAGAAATATACCATTGAGCCATAAAGTAATCCTTTTAGATCCACAGCATCCTTGAATATGCCTCCTTGAATATGAAAAAGTAAATATGAATTACAACTAATCCCCCATCGTGTCTCTCTCTCCATTTATGTGTCCAGAATGTGGCAGATGGATGAAACCCCAGGTGTCATGGCAACCAACTCTATCTAGGTTGTATCTGGTTTCATTCCATACATTAAAACCGAGATAGTGACCCCAAATTACTAGATTTTTACTGCACAATGCAAGGACACGGTAGCTGCTTATAATATATCCATTACATAAGCAATTTTACCAATGGGTGTAATAAAACTATAATTATAAGTTCAGGTATTGCAAAGAAAGTGGTCAAAATATTATTCTCTCATAATGAATGGTAGGACGCAGGTGGATGCAACTGGGGGATTATTAGTATGGCTGTTTTACAACAGCCTGGTCCAATAATTGAGAAAGGTTACCTACATACATAGACACTATAATTCATGATATAGATTTTTTAAATCTTGGTAGAAGCTCATAAGTAATGGCAAATTAATGAGACACAGAACACAAAGCTAGCTATGGTTATTTCAGCACAGACACAGTGAACAGGATGTACAACAGACACTCGCTATTCTGCTGCACATAGCTGTTTACCAGCTATTTGTACAGCTTTACCGGGACATTCTAGGGGGTCTGGTTCTATCCTGACCTACATCCAGTGAGGAAGCTGCGTCTCTATTTCATTTCTCATCATGCTGCGTTGTCAGTTAATAGCATGGAACCCGAAGGAAGCATTTCTCCAGAGCAGACAGATAGTATGCTGAATACGGTGCCCAGCATCATTACTTCTGATTGGAGTGCTTTCACCAAGCCGGGGGAAATGACATAAACATTTACCTGGGCACAAAATCATTTTACATCACAGAGAATGTCACGGAAAATGAAATGACGAAGACAGACAGGGTCTCCTGGATCATGCATCAGATAAAGTATAATGGTGGATGAGGGGATTTTAGGCAATGATCCAAAGCAGGAATACCCCCCAACGGCCATGTCACGTCTTTGGCATGGCAGGGGGGCTAAAGCTGAGCCTATAAACTATTTCATCATTTTAGATAGCCCTCCGACAACGCTGTAATTTAAACCCAGTTCAAACGTTTGTGCCTTCACACGTTTCTTTTGAAAATTCAGTTTTTACTATTTATTTAACTATTTAATAACTTATATTTTTATGTATTTATTTATTGCCTTCTAACTTCACCGCATCTCCACGACAGTCAAACTAGTCGAATGCTGAGAATCCTGTCTGTTCACTGATCGTCCAATAAAGAGGGGTCAGAGTCTCGCCAGGCATTTAGATCACTAATTGTGGTACTTACAGTCTATTCAAGTGTTATCTATCTCTCTCTATCTCTCTCTCTCTCTCTCTCTCTCTCTCTCACACACACACACACACACACACACATACAGTAAAATTGTCATGTCTGTCAGTCGCAAGGCTTTTCCTATTGAACTCCATCATGTGACCCAGGTGATCGGGTTCAAGCAGCTGTCATCCAATGGGTTCTGAGCCTCCCTCTCCTCCTTTCTGCTGTGTTACCACGATTTGGAGCCTACTAAACATTGAGAGGATCAAAGTCTTTTCTCTCTCTCTCTCTCTCTCTCTCTCGCTCGCTCGCTCTCCCTGCAGTGTGTGTGCATGTGCGCGTGCAGACAGCCAGCGGAGGGCCGACGGTGTGCCTGGCCCCGGGGCTCGCACCTGATCAAAGCCCAGTCTGTCAGTTCGCAAGTACACAAGCAGCTAGCCTGTACACACACTGTGCGGAACAGAGGGCGAGAGAGAGTCAGAGATAGAAAGAGAGAGAGAGACAGACAGACAGGCAGACATGAAGGGATGTATGGGCAGAGCTGAGAGAGAGAGATGAGAGAGGGATCATAATGTGTTTACCCGGGGTCGTGTGGGGGTCAGGCAGCTCGGTACAATGCTTCCTGCCCCAAGAAGGAGACCCTCAAATGTCTCCTAACACAAAGTATTGACGGCCAACTGCTGCTCCATTAAATAAGACGTCTGCATGCCCTGTCGTCATTATCCTTCATTAGACTGATGTCTGAAGACATCAGTCTAATGAAGGATAATGGCATTTGTTGTACTAATCCTGTACTCTTTTGAGATTTGATTTGGCTTGTGTTGATTTAAATGTAGTTACAATCTAGAACTATTTTTGGAATTGAGACTGTAATGTAACTGTAAGTGATGACTTCATAAACAAAACTGTATGTGGGCAGTACCTCTACTAGTTCTGGACCGCACACTACTGTTTGATGTAATTCTCCCACACCTAGACACCTAGTAGCCTATGACAGCTGTGTAGAGAGCAGCGCTCAGGTGTGGGAAGGGGCATGCACTCTCGGCGGGCAATTCTGAACACATATCAAGTGTACCTTCCAATTGCGAGTGGTCACCTCACAGCCAACCTGTACAATAGCCACAATGTGGGGTCTCTGCTTTTTCACAACTCCTTTTTCTTTGTCTATCTGTCCTCCCTCCTCAGGACGCCGAGAGCACCACAGTTCCTTCCTCACTGCAGGCGAAGGTGTCAACATTCCGTGAACTAAAACTAACTGACCCTTGTCTGACTGACTCTCAAACATGAATGACAATTCGCAGCAAAGGCCAAAAGATTGTGCAGATGGATTGACGATTGACGTTTACATTCCTGACACGTACTCTAGCCGTTTATCCCTGAGAAAGAAAAAAAAGAAATACAGAGCACACCAACTGAAGGGGAAATGAGAAAGTCTGTCCCTAACGTCCCAGTAAGAATTAACGATTAAGATACCTAATATGATGTTTAAAGCTGTGGGGCAGGCGAGATGATAAGGCTCTCTCTCTCCTCACCTACGCTAACATGCTAATTAGCGTCTTACTTCTTTTTTTTGTTTTATCTGTTTCAAAGGCTTTGAAGGGAAAGGAGAGACACCTGCATCAATCATAATTATTTTACTCATACTAAAATTAGCAGAGGGAACACTCTCCTTCACAGAGATAGGAGGAGGGGAGGGAGGGGCTGAAAGAAAGGAGAGTAGATCGGGCAGAGAGATTGCAACGAGGTGTATGGATAAATATCACTCTGGCTGATTGGGCCTAATTAGAGACATGGAAAGGCTTTCTAGACGGGCCTGGAATTGAAAAGGCTGAGCCAATTAGGCCGCAGTATTATAGCAGAGGAGAAAACACAGCGTTTAGATTAAGTTTAGCGGCCGTGCGCGGAGAAGAGTAGCACAAGCTTAAAGCGCCGCCGCGTTCTCCTGCTGTTTAATAAAACTGTTAGAGTGGCTACAGTGACGCCTGCGCACCGCTCTTTAAAACACACACATCTCAATCCTCCATCCATTACTTTGTTCCTCTCTCTCCTTCTTCCTCTCTCTTGTGCAAATCCAGCTGCCAGCTGCTCCCCGTGCAGCTGTGCAGAGGTCAACTGGATCCCTAAAGTCCTTGTGGCTTCACTTGGGTGTGTGTGCGTGTGTGTGTGCGTGTGTGTGTGTGGGCATCTGTGCATGCTTGCGTGCCAATGTGTGATTTTGGTGATTGCAAACAATCACGTGTGGCCCCAGGATTAAGGGAACCCTATAACATCAACCTGGTGCAACGCCATACAAACTTAGCCAACATCAGTTGATCTTTAACAGTGTACTATGGCCAGCGATGCCTTTCTACAAATAACAATAAACCATAATTAAAGCACACAGTCCCTCCTGGAGATGACTGGTGCTCTGAGAAATGACCTCCTTTACTAAGTGAAGCCATTTGCACCCACAAAATTGCATGTTTTTTTCCACATGAACTACACTTGTGGCATTGCTCTTACCAGTGGCTCTCATGTATATGTATTTTAACATTTTAAATGTTTTGGGTGAGAATTATGCAGATCAATGCAAAGCAGATACCTTGGCTGATTTATTGTTGCCGATGTAAGGTACTCATAATTCCACACACTCTGAGCTTTACGTAGGAAAAACAAATGCTGCACAGACATTGATTAAGGCAGCAATCGTAAGGCGAACATCCCTATAACACACAGAGGGAATCTTTCTCCATGTCTCTTTGTCTCTACAGCCTATCTATATACCATACCAGGCTGTTATTCTACCTGGTTCTGCTTACATACAGCCTTTCTATATACCAGGCTGTTAATCTACCTGCTAACATACAGCCTGTCTATATACTAGGCTGTTAATCTACCTGCTAACATACAGCCTGTCTATATATCACACTGCGAATCTACCTGGACCTGCTAACATACAGCCTGTCTATACACCAGGCTGCGAATCTACCTGCTAACATACAGCCTGTCTATACACCAGGCTGCGAATCTACCTGCTAACATACAGCCTGTCTATACACCAGGCTGCGAATCTACCTGCTAACATACAGCCTGTTTATAAACGAGGCTGCAAATCAATCTGACATACAGCCTCTCTACAGTACATACCAGGCTGTTCATCTACCTGCTAACATGCAAATGTATCTGCTGTCAGGCTGATCATGTACAGTAGCTTGCTGCTTGCTTCTCTCTCACCCTCCACCCCACCACCCCACCACCTCAGCACCCACTATGAAACAGGATTGTAACAAGAAATTTCACACTTTGCTTTGCCATGTTTCTGCCAGTTCTGTTTCACGGGAGAAACAGTATATGTCTTCAGTAGATTGAAATTGTTGTAGGCTACATGTTAAGTTGAAACTCAGGCAGCAGCATAGAATTTACAAACCTTGTAGTTAGTATACAAAATGTAGGCTAATGTTTGAACGTCTTACAATCCTGAAAATCTGACAGAAAATCATTGCTTAAATGGTGTCTACACAAGCCCCCAAGGATATTGTGTTATTTTCATGTAAAACTATCCTGATTTTACATGTTTGTCTGGAAACTCTCAAGGCGGTGCCTAAATGTCAATCAAATCATTAGCAGACGTTTGGACCACCTTCAACCAATCAGAACAAGACCCACATGAGGATGATTTTCTAATTACAGACACTTACTGAAGGGTGCATTCGGTAGACCAACGTTTGCTACATTTAGTGAACTTTTTGAAGTGAATGACACGTTTCTTTTAAAACATTCGCTACGTTCTTGAACTTACTTTCACATGTCACTGCGTTCCGTGGGCGTGACAGACCACAAACAACCGCTTCGTTTTTAATCAGCCACGCTGACAGAGACAATTATCCAGCGTTCATTTAACGTAAATTATACATAACACTATACTGAATGCAGCCTTAATTGCTGTCGGCACCAATTAAACTACCCACCTGGACAGTGATTGGTCAGTGCTTCTCTGACAAACAGTTTTAAATTGACAGTTCCCAGCCTGATACAATATGTAAAGTGGAGAAAATCGTAAAGGCGGAGCTTGCAAAGTCAGGATGGATTTAACCAGGTTAGGTGAAAACAATATAAAGGTGTCAAACACATTTGTAAATGGGAATCATTTAAGCTATATGTTCTAGATCAGTTGCAAAAATGTGAGAAAAGTTTAATGTGAATAACTCATCTTTGTCACGACCCTGCCTGTTTCCCTGGTCTTGTCTCTTGTTTTCCCCTAAGACTGTTCCATGTTCCCCTTGTGTGTCTGCCTGTTTCCCTGTGTTCTCCCTGGCCCCGCCCGATTTCCTGTGGGTTCGTCATGCTTGTCTTGTGGTGCCTAGTCCTCGTCATTCCTGCCTTGCCGTGCCCCGTGTCTTGTCCAGCCCTGTTCCTGTCCGTAAGTTTTGTTTCCCCTGTGTTTTGGTTTTCCCCTGGCCTTTGGCCTTGCATTTTAGTTTGGACATTATCTGTTTTTTCTGTTTTCCCGTTGTG
>JAOEHI010010181.1:0-23569 GCA_025447815.1 Percopsis transmontana
GATTTAATATATGTATATTCATATTTATATATTTTTATTATTATTATATATATAGATATATATATATATATATAAATTGTTTATTTTATTTATATATTTTTTTTAAATATATTTTAATATTAATATTTATATTATTATATTTAAAAAAATGTGCAATGGTCTCTTAATTTTTCCCATGGCTGTATATTCACTCGATATCATGTATCATTATAGCGCCCCACAACTCCAAATCTCTCCCTCAGTATATCACACTGAATTGATAATTGGCCTCAATTTGAATTATACATTTATAAATAAAATATGCATGATAATATATAATAATTCTCATTGACATCTGAGACATTTTATCATCATCTTAGATAGTTTATATCTCCATTATCACTGGAACGCACTTCTTATTCTTTACTCTTTAATTCTTTACAACAAAATATTCTGCTTTGTTGTGACATTTTTAAAGGCTTGCATTTATGTGATGTCGTCTTTATTTTTTATTTCTATTTTGTATTGTTTTTAAAGGTGTATTATTATTATTATTATTATAGACACTGATGACATGCAGGTCTACTGTGAGCTATACTTATGTACCTATATGTCCAGGCAGGGGGGAGTGTGGTCTGGGCAGGGTGGGCGATGTACTTGTCAGGATCAGGCTTTTACGGTTACTGGTCCTGCAACTGAAACACACACACACACACACACACACACACACACACACACAGGCACGCATCAATATCTGTCATCCATTGACGCACCGTCAGTAACAGACAGATGACAGGACGCAGACACCAGCCTCGGTCCACCAGGTGTGTGTGTGTGCGTGTATATTGTATATGCATCAGGTCGTAGCATGGGGCTTTATTGAAGCCCCTGGTCCTCCTATGGAGCTGAAAAACAGCAACAAAGAACTTTAATTTCCTCCAAGGACTGGTGGAATAATATCACCGGTGCAGCCAAGATGAAAGGATGAGGCGGCAGAGAGAGAGATAGAAAGCTTTCAAGAGGACAGGCAAGGACCCCCACCCCCTACACACACAGATAACGTGAACTCATATGGAATTCATACGGAACTCGTGTACACACACACACACCCACACACACACACATCCTGATGTCATATGCATAAACACACACATCTTGGTGTCACAGGTGAGCAAGGAGCAGCTCATACACCAGATGTTGTTTTGCAATGTGGTTTGGGGTTTGTAAATCTCTAAATCTGTGCGGTGTTTGTGTGTGTGTGTGTGTGTGTGTGTGTGTGTGTGTGTGTGTGTGTGTGAGAGACAGAGAGAGAGAGCATGTGTCTACGGAAATGTGTCTTGTTTGTGTGCATTTCTGTGTATGGTCTGGCATATGTGTGTGTGCGTGCGTGCGTGCTTGCGTATATACAGTATGTGTATTTATGTGCATGGACTGTGCATTTACATTTACAGGGCTGGACTATCCTGCCCCTAGGATAGTGGTCTAGGTGTTAGATTCCCAGCAGGAAGGTCGTGGGTTTGGGTCTAAGCCTTGTAAGTTGCCTTGGATAAAAGTGTCTGCTAAATGACCCACTTGTAATTTACAGCATTTAGCAGACGCTTTTATACAAAGCGACTTACAATCAGTACATTTGTCAACAGTTGAACCGGTTATTATTGCAAGCATACAACATTCTTCTAGAATAAGGACAGCATCATATCATCAGGTTACTTCACTTATGCATTTTTCAATACATTACTCGAAAGTTATCATTCACTCCTCAAATCAGTCATTAATTGCTAGCAGCCTAAATTCAGGCAAAGTGCTTAATATTCTAAGATCTAACAGAGTAGGAAGGAGAAGAGAAGTAGGATTTTTTCTTTTACTAAGGTGTGTCTGTCAATTCCTAGGTAGTGTGTGCAGTGTGTGTTTATCCCTGCATATGGACTGTGTGTGGGCGTGCTGATTTCTCTACTGGAGTCCATGTCACTCCAGATGTGGTGAGTAGCAGATGTGCACAACAGAGCCACGTTCTGTACAACAGCTAACTGCTAACTGCTTTTGCCCACATTGCATTAGCTAATGTGTAGCCGCTGTCTCTGTCGCGCGTCAACACACATACTGTAGGCATGTACTGTAGACACATACACACAACATAGACAACCATGTACAGTACAAACACTCAACACACAGGGTTTTAAGTAGGGCTGGGAATTGCCAGTAACACAATATAATCACAATACTTTGGTTGTGATAATTAAGGCTGCAATGTTCATTTCTATGAGCGATACATATTTTATTCATTATTCATTATTCATATTAATTAATACAATTATTCCATGCTATTAAGTTACACCATAAAAATTGTAGTAAAATAAAGTAATAAGGTACACAATTATTTATACTAATCTACTGTATAGTTATCTGAACGGAAACGGATGTCTTGAAATTAATCTGTTCACCCAGGTCAGAACCATGACATTTAATTTACAGCATTATATATACAGAATATACCGTGTGTATATACATACACAAAGTAAGTCATAATTCTGCATCTCTGCATTCTGTTCCCTCTTATTTCTTTACAGTGTTCACCAGCTGGTGAGGATACACGGTGACATTGTAAAAAGCCCCGGCAGGGTTTAATGCAAGGCAGGCGGCGGGCCCTCTGCGGGGGGGGGGCCCCGAGGTGAGGCGGAACAGAAAGTAGAGCGTGTTGAAATATTTAAAGGAAATGCATTAGGACTGGACGTGGCGGTCGCTCGACTCCGCAGCTCTGCAAAAGACTGGAGAATATAAAGAAAGACAGGAAGGCAAGGAAAGGGGGGTTGTTGTTTGCTATATATTGGTATTTTCTTCACATGCTTCAATTTTTAAATTCACTAAATTCAAATTCTTTTTTTCCCTCGTTCTGTGTCTCATTTCACAGTATTCTACGTCCTGACCCAAACACTTTGATTAGTATTATTATTTGTATCCATTTTATCCATGGCTTAACAGATGACTCATCAAACATGTGGTGTCGTCTGTGGTGTGGTACAGCAAGACACAGTAAATAGGCCAAAATTAATCCTCTCTGGCAAGCCAAAACGGTTCAATTCCTAATTCCTTCTTCACCTCCAAACCCCTCTATCCCTCTGTCTCGCTGTAACTAGTCCTCCTCTCTCGTCCTCTGTCTCGATACAATGCTTTATTCATCACCGCTTCCCCGCTTTTCTACCAGATCCTCTGAACCGTTTCAGCATCACTCCATTTTCTGCCTCCTTTTAATTGGCAGGGGGCCAGAGAGTTCATTACACCTTACTATAAACTAGCCATAAAAAGGTTAAATGGGAGTGCAGCTCTTTACTCCACACCCCGGCGGTCAGGTGCACATTTATCACTAGAAAAGGTCACGTGACGAGCCCTTCTGCCGCAGCCAATGAGCTGCGGCTATCAAGAATCCACCTCAGTACCTCGGCCACTGCCCTCTCTACCTCATAACACTCCCACCTACTGAAGTCCTCTATGACAATTCTTTATCTGTCTCTATCCCTTATTTAAATATATATAAAAAAATTCCTTCTTTTTGATGCTCCACCTGTATGTAGATCTATCTATGTAGATCAGCTCTTAGAAAATGAAGCACTTTGCTGGTATTTAGGCTGTTAGCAATTATTTTAAGGATTGAATGATATGTATGATAGATAATGTATGTTGTAAAATGTATAGGATAACTAAGTTAGCCCTGATGACTTGCTGCTGTCATTATTCTATCAGATTGTTGTTTGCTTACGATAACTGGTGTATGACCTATTCAGTTACATGGACAAATGTACTTATTGTAAGTCGCTTTGGATGAAAGCGTCTGCTAAATGCTGTAAATGTAAATGTAAAGGAGCTAGTTACAGCAGGAAGCATACCGTACCATTTGTTAAAACTTAAAATGTGGAATCAAGGGTGACTTGTCTCCCTGGCAAGTGAAAAGCACTACATATTTATAAGAGATATGCATGTGGCTTTTGTAGCCCCCTTTAACTGACAGTTTATGTCTTGTATGTGTCCTCCTCCAGCCCTCCATTCCCTTACTGATTATGAAGCAAAACTGACTTCAGCAACAGGCAATGAAGGTTGCATGATGATTACAATTAGGTCATTTTACAGAAACTTTAATCCAAAGGTACTTACAGTGAGTACAATTACAGGTACTGAAGAGCAGGTAGGAGTTAGGCATCCTTCCTTATATATCGCAATATGTAATGTATCGCAATATATCGCAATGTATCGTGATATAATCGTACCGTGACCCTTGTATCGCGATATGTATCGTATCGTAAAGTCCTTGCCAATACCCAGCCCTACTGGAAAGACATATATTTTACACGCTTAGAACACCACACCGTTTGTACTATTGGTGAGCCAGCAGGGCATCCCTTGCCGTATGCAGAGTGTGTCGCACATGCACAGTCAGCATGCTGCACGGATGACTGCATTAATGACCATGATCTTAACATTGGCATCATAACTCCTCCTCAGTTGTTGGTCAACTTGACCTACTTTTGAGCCACTTTGTTTAAGACGATCACTGTGTCTCCCCATCGTTCAGGCCCCTGGCACTGTATGCTAAGTTAGGAGGGATGGTGGCTGCGAGTGTGAACACACACTTTAATAATATTTGGCACCATCTGTCCAGACCAGGAGTGTCAAACTCAATCACAGAGAGGGTCAAAATTAAAACTGAGATTACTTTGAGGGCCAAACAGGTTCAAAATGTATTAAACAGACAGGTTGTGCAATGAAGTCTTTTCCCTTTTTTAACAACTGTGCTTGTAAATCGGTGGCAAGCTCACAGACACGATCAGCTAGCTGTTGCAGTGCATTCTGGGACTTGCAGTATCCGCGATGTGCGTCTTATATACCGGCGGGCCAGTTATGATATTTTCCAGGCAAATAAAACCATGCAAATAAAAAGTTCCTGGCATAAATGGCGCTCAGCCATATAGACAACAATGCCTACAAACGGCTAGTAAGGCTCGCCACCTTCAGGCAACAGATTTCAAATGGATGCACTGGTCGTCGGCAAAGTGTTTTATAGCTGCATTTATTGTGCTTGGCAGTGCTCACGTTCCTTTCTGCCTAGGTGACGGTGGTATAAACATGTTCCTTCTCTGTGTCAGGAGTGCTCTTGTGGGCGTTGAAGGTGAGACGGACAGAGGGCTGTATGATGGCCGTGACGGATTACAGAACACATATAACCCCTTGACTGGAAAAGGCAAGGGATGAGATAGGAGGGAGATGTGTGAGTGTGTGTATGTGGGGAGGGCGGTGAAAAGAATGTGAGAGTGAATGTGACAGTTGAAATCACTCTGTCACAGTTACACTCTGCCATGCAGGCTGGCCACAGCCTCTCAATCTGCTTGCAGAAATGTGTGCACTGTGTGTGTGTGTGTGTGTGTGTGTGTGTGTGTGTGTGTGTGTGTGTGTGTGTGTGGGTCAAAGACACACTCACACAAAAGCCCCTCATCATGATATTAAAGGTCCCATGTTACACTGTTAATCAACTGTCTCACTTCACTCTCACAAACAATAAAACACTTCTGTTTGATCCATGAAATACACATTTGTGAAGTTTATAGCAAAAACCAGGGCTGCAAACGTCTTGTAGAACGCTTTTTTAATCAGGGGACAGTGGCAAGATAAGGTGAGCTTCAGTTTAGAACCTTTTACCACTTGTGGAAGTGCAAGGGAAAAAAATACCTGCACAATCGGGGTCCTTTAAGATAGCCACAGCACGATTACCCTCACTAATTCATTCATTCATTCACTTAACAACGACTAAGGTGCAAAGCATAGACTTGATAGAAAACAAGGCTTTTCCATTAAATATTCAGGTCTGCTCTACTCCGACCAGGTTAATCAAGAGGAGGCTCGTTCCTAATCCATGATGAATTGACCAGAGGGGAGAGTCGGAGGAGGGCAAATGGGAACACACGCTGTTACCATGGCAATGCCTTCAGAGTCACACTCCAGGAAGCCAACGCGACGCCACATCTCAAACCCCATTTCTTGCCAGTCGAAGACACACACCGTGACCAAGTTAAATATTGACCCACGTCGACACCAATCAAATGTTTGTGTGCTGGGTAGCCTAGCGGTTCCAGCCGAAGGGCTGTGGGTTCGATCCCCAACCCGGCCAACCTGTAAGCATCCTTGAGAAAGATGCCTAACTCCTACCTGCTTCTGTATACTCACTGTGAATCGCTTTAAATAAAAAGCGTTGGCTAAACGACTTAATTGACATTAATAGGGGCCATCCTCTTAATAGGGGCCACACACTCTGGGAGTGCATGCCCCTCACGCCTCTGAGTGCACTCCTCTCTACGCCTCCCCCTACGGACCTCCTTGGCTCTAATCGTTCTCTACCCCTCCCCCTAAAGCCATGTGCACTATCATGACATAAAGAGTGAACTTGTAAGGAACTGTGTGGCTCTAGGGTGATATTACACAATCAAGGACCAACATCAAATGTTTGGTAGACAAAACTCACTATGGCAGACACAACCCTAACGGGAAATTGGTTAAAACATGGAGCTACGACTTTAGGCTCCAACCCAAGGCTCCGTGTTTATTATTTCCATCCCTTTAGTATACTGTACATATGTGCCTAATCTGCATGCTAAAATTACGTACTATTAGCATGTTAGCATGTTGTGTTGAGTGTTTATCTTCTTAAGTCACAGTGTCAGTGGCTGAGTAGGTACAGGAGGTTGTGTGCGTGTTTTGCGCCTCGTAATCCATCACAATCCAATACTTAATCCAACGCGGGGGCTTAATCTGAATGTGACAGCGGAGTGCTGTCACTCACACACCGCCTGATTCATTGGCGCTATGGTGTGGGTTGTCTGCTGTTGGGCCTCCAGAGCTGAGGAGAAAGCTGTGACAAGGCCCAGGGAAACAAGATGGCGTACGTCTGTGTGTGAGAGACAGACGGACGATGTGTGCAGATCGATGCTTTTCATCAAATACAGCCAACCAATCTGTATTCAAAGGAAGGATGGAAGGAGGGAAGAATGAAGAACTGGATGAAAGAAACAAGCAAGCAAACAAAATAAGTAAAAAAGAAAGAAAGAAAGACAGAATGAAAACAGTTGCTTCAAGGCCATTAGACACAGACATACATGAACTGCTTTACACAATAAGACTGCAAGGATCAGAAAACTGTTTTGAAAAAATGCCAAGGCTGAGTATGTCCTTGCACTCTATCCAGAAAATATTCATTTATTCTTCTGAAACTGATGCAGCGGACTGTCTTGCTACAGTAGACAGTTCTGGACATTGATGCAAACCAGCATTAAAGCCGGTTTCATCTGGGATCCCGAAACATCCTTGAAGTGGCCACCCCCTGTCATCTTGACTTTGAATGTCGTATTCTGGGGTTTCTGTTGGTAAACTGAGAGGGCATTTCAGGTAAGGTACACTTCTCAATTGTAATACAGTGCTCCCAGTTCCTGCAGTTTCGTTTACAAATTAAGAGACAGACAGAGGCCAAACAGAAGGTCTAAAGCAATCTTGAATGGATAATTTAATTGAAAACAATTCAGGTTTAATGTGGGAATAATTGTACTGCTGCCACACTGAGATAATGCAACTATCTTCTCTTAAACTTCCATTCTCCAATACACAACTCTACAGCTCTTTATCTTCATTCACATCATTAGCCCCATTCACAAGGACAACCCACTCTCATGTATATGTGCACACCTGGACTGGTCTAAAACAGTCCAACAGTCAAAAATGAGCACAATTTAACCACAGTTTTCTCTTTTTTTGTCAAAATTAGTAACTGTGGGAGTGTGGGCGTGGTTTAGCTCTGATGCATGTGGGAGGGAACGTGTGGAGGTGTGGTTCACGGGGCTGAGAGGCAGGTGAGGGCAATTATTAATCACCTGTCTCTCTTTTAAGTGGGAAATGAACACAGCTGGGGAGAGCTCCGGTTGGGAGCAAAGGACCGGAGAGCGACCACGCGGGAGCTCTCTGGAACCCAGAACCCAGAACCCAGAACCCAGAACCCAGAACCCAGAACCCAGAACCCAGAACCGAGAATCGAGAATCGAGAATCGTGCAGGCAGTGTTAAGTCCTGTGGAGTATTTGTGACAATAAACCGTGCGAAGCACGATTGAAACAGGAACTATACCGTGTGGACAGTGTTTGTGTGCCACAGTAACAAAGCAACATTTGACTAGGAAGACATGACATTTCATTGTAAACTATGCCAATATGTAATAGAAATGTGTAAATTAATAAAATTATGATAACACGTTTAACTGACCAGCATTTCTGGTGCCGACTAGCGAGGGCAGCAAGTGGTCTACTCGCACACATCCCCGCACACCAACCCCAGACTCACACTCCAATCAGATAGCAGTGGGATAGTGTTTAACTTAATTGTGTTTTTATGGCACGCCCTGTTTCCTGAACAACTTCTCAACTCCTCTAGGAAGCTGCGTCCACAAACACAAAAGACAGAGGGCGGGTTAATTTATGTCCAGGCAGCTGAACAGATCCAGCATAATGAATAGCTCAGATTAGAGTGCTGCAGTTCCGACGGCGTGCCGTTTAACTAGACCAGCGCCGTGTTACACAACATTAATTAGAGAAAAGCGTGACAAAACATTAAAGCAGGACACTAAACTACCTGCTCTTAGAAACCCACACAGGTATATTTTGGCCAGTTAGACCTTTTCTCATGTAAAGATGAGAATTCCCATTAATGTCACATCCACATTAGAAGATTTAAAACAACAAACTAAAGGGACTAGAAAAGTGAATTAAAAACAGTATGGTGTACAGAACAGGCATTAATTACGTTCGTTTTGTTGCATCTGTTAGACAACTGACAAGCTTCTTTACAGTACGATAGGTTGTTTTGAGAAATGCAATATAATAACCTCAATAAACTTGGACCATACCTATCTCTGTCCAACTCCAACCCCAAAAGAGCTTTAAATGCATTTAAATTATTTTTTTAAAGAAATGATTATACTGCTCTGTATTTGGCCTAAACTGTGTAGCCATTAGCTTAAAAGCCTCATTACCAGAAAAGAGAAATTTAAATATACAGTAAACGTATTTCTACAGTATATTGGCAGGCAGTAGGCATGGAGTTGCCATTTTCACATAACTAGAATGTGCTTACCACTGGGAGATTTCAAATTTCAGTTCAACGTTAAAGGAGAACGCATAATGCTGTGGTTCTTTAGGTGAACACGAGGGTGACGATGCATTCAGCCGCACATATCAGCTGTGGTTGTGTTACACGTTGTGTTTTATAGGAGCATTGCAAAGCTCCCCAGATCTACCATGTGCTCAGTATAGTGGAAAGCTTTTCAATGTGATTAAATTGGAATTTCATCGCACCTGTGTGTGCTTTTTTTTGGTTGCAATAACAACAGTGCTGATTTCCAGCTGTTCGAGAATATAGGCTGTGCCTGTGTGCACGTGCCACACAAGAGAATCCACACCATGGGAACATATGGGAGCATTCATCTGCATGCATCACTACACCTGTGTGTGCGTGCATGCGCTTATGCATGCCTAATGTGTTTTATTGAGTAGGATACTGAGTGAGAGAGAGAGAGAGAGAGAGAGAGAGAGAGAGAGAGAGAGAGAGAATGACACCTTCTCTCTCTCTCTCTCTCTCTCTGTGCGTCTGTCATCGGTGTCATCTTCTGCTTCATAAGCGCTGACTCACGGGGCGCACAGGACACAGACCTCTCTGATCATCTCACTTTCGACCAGTCTATGCTCCCTTCCTGTCACGGTCCCCCCCACACCCACACACACCTCTATACGGGAACAACACCTCGACGACCGCCCTGAAGACACAGGAGCCGAAATATAGGAAAAGCTTGATCCTGACAAAGCACATCAACATCATCATCATGTCAAGGCTAAAGAGCTTCGGCTGCGAGGACTCTCTGGTATTTTCATAAAGTACAAAGGTCACCAACAAAAAAAAAGCCAAAGGCTGATATAACTAAATGAGATACGATGATTGGAGAGGGCAGACTGGCAGGACGACAACAAGAAAAAGAATGGAAGACAACAGTCTGCTTGGCATTAGTCAAGCTTGCTTGTTGCTAGGGATGTCCCGATCAACTGTTTTGAAATCCCGATCCATTCAATATTTATAGCTGCCCATTCTTACCCGATATAGTAGGCATGAAACTGTACCATACTACTCCTGGAAGCTACGTCCTGTTTCATCTTGGTATATTCTTTTATAATGTACTGAGATCAACCTTCTTACTGGATAGCAAACTCCACACGACTACCATCTCGATAGTTTGTAGTTTCAAGCTATGCTACTCAGGCCTGTAGCATGTGACGGAACGTTACAATCTGCAGAACTGACGTAAATTGGAAAAACACGGAAATATATCGGGATCTTGTTTGGGCCATGGTTGCCGATACCGATCAGTTAAAAAAATTCCTGGATCGCCACCGATACCGATGTTTGATATCGGATGGGGACATCTCTACTTGTTGCTATGCAATGTGGTTTTGGTTTTTAGCTACAAAGTAGGAGAGGTTAGGGAAGGAGAATAAGAATAATACCAAAGCGAAAGACAAAAAGATGGCGAAATATTGGGACGACCAAAAAAATACAGGTAAAGTATATGGATTTAAAAGCAGTTGAGGCAAACTAAAAAGTAAGCCAGTTCAGATGGAAAAGTTCAGATCAGTAATTTCGATTAATCATGCTGTAGCTAATCTGCTAGTTCACAATATAGGCTTGTTGTACATCCACTTTATTGTTTTGTCACATTATGCCAGCTGGCTAGCTAACAAGTTGTTTACCATTATCATACAAAGGTATGAAAATGGCCTCAGCCTTAAAAACACCATTGCAAATATTTTCATTGCAACTAATTATACTGTATTATTACACAGATTGTTTCTGTTCAGTAAAATGGCCAGCTAAAAAGGTGTACAGGTCTTGCAGTCAAAGCAGACTGCACATATACACACTCAAACAGTAAATTCTGGAAACCTAGAACTCTATTTCAGTCACAACTCGACATTGAAAGTGTTGTCAGGTTTCCCGTAATAGTGTGAAATTGTTCAGGCAGCATGGCACAGCAAGATGTTTTGATAGTGTGAGGATCCGCTAATCTCTAGCTCTATCTGTGTTCCCTATTCAACTCATTGACATCTGTATGTTGCAATTTCTGCTCTCTGTTGTATGACGAAATGTTATCCGCGGACATGAAGCCATTTCACTTTGTTTCCATGATGACCTTACTCACAGCAAATGATCCATAGCCTGCTCCTCGTACAGAGTAAAACACACACTTCGCTGAGCAGCAGTGCTCATTTGCATCGCTGGAGTCTCGCAGCATGTCTAATAGACATTAAAAATGATTTAATCTGATTACAGCTCATGCATATGGATAAGTCATAGAGGCCCCAGTGTCCACCTCTTAGTAACAAGTAATAATGAAGTTGGAAGAGGAAAGCTTAAAGTAGTACCACCATTTTAACTTGAAATATACCTTAAATTACATTATACAACACTTGTAACTTGAGAATACTTTACTACCTGTAAGGACGGCAGTCAGCTTTGTACATTATTGTACATTAGAATTATGTTTTTTAGAAACATTCAAAGTCAGTGGCAAATACAACAGAGACAGTGAATACAACAGGCAGTTCCTATCTAGCACAGTTATCAAGGGTTTAATTGTTGGTGACCTACAGAGTCGGGGGTTTAAGAAATGATAAAAACGTAATCAACTTGATGACTGTAACACGAATCTATCAAAAAATGTCGACAAAAGTCCCACAAAAGTGCAAACAAAAATATACAATTATAATATTTACTGTATTGTAATATACTATTTTCCATAATATTTGATTTAACGTGATTAATAATAAAAAAAATTATATTCATTTATTGAGTCAAAGGTATTCATGTATTTGTGTACACTATTAACAATTATCAATCCTAGTAGTATTGACATCCAGTATAACTAAAGTATTTTTAAGCAAATTTAATGACACAAGCATCAATTAATAGTCCAAATGAACGCAGCAAATGAACAGATTCAAAAGCATATGTTCCCTTATTACCAGGTGGAATAAGCCCAACGGTTCTAAGCTGTTGTACATTTGTGTCATCTAAACATCAAGGATAGACAACACAAATACTCACTGGTTTTCGGTCGGGGCCATTCTGAAAACCAGCCAATAACAGATGGCGGTGTATTGGTGCACAACATGAGTTCAGTGTGAGCTATACAGGAGAGTGTCCATGTTTAACACCGTGGAATAACTGTGAAAACTCTACACTATACTGTTTTAATATAGCGGCTTTTAGGCACACCAACCCTGCTTTGTGAGCCCAACAGCACTCCAATTGGCTACGTGATCAATCGGATGCAAAGCAAATTAGTATTAGTATTAGTATTAGCCGTGCAGCTGTAATACTACTTGCAGCTATAATACTAATTGTAAGTCGCTTTGGATAAAAGCGTCTGCTAAATGCTATAAATGTAATACTGTACATGCCCATTGTTTTCCAGCTTTTATTCTTATGAACACAGTGTATAACACTTCTGAAAAGCTGTACTAGCGAGTAGTGTCTATAAGAAAGCAACACTAATGAATATTTGGTTGGTTAACTAAAGGGGAGGGGGGTGAGAACGACAGTGTAACTGCACGAATTCAGAGGTATTTCCGTATTTAGTGTAAACATGCCTTTTGCCAGAGCAGAAATTGCATTTTTCCTTGAATCCCCTCCAATCCCCCTTGACTGGACAAAGCACACCCATACAGGCACGTACATGCACGTATGCGTGGTACAGGGACCCTTCTTTGAATCTTGTTTGTTAGTGTGGTTGTTTTTGGGGACCATGCACAGTTAAAAGCATTGGCTTTAAGCTACTTTAGACAGGAAACACACCCAGGCCGATTACAAGCACAAAGAACAACCAGACAATATACAATATAGCGCAATAGACAAACAGTCCAACATAGCACAGCACAGACAGGATCCAACATTACTGAGAAGCACAATCAAGTACTATTCCTATAATATTTGCTGTACTGTAAAGTCTAGCTAGCCCACCAGCTTTAAGAAAGATTTGACATCTCGAGGAAACTTTGAACCACAGCAGGGATCAACTGTAATCATAGCAATCAATTGCACTGATTTAGATGTGGAGGTTTAGCAAACACATTAATGCTAGCAAAGAGGCAGCCGGCTGTCGAGCTGCTATGACTCACACGGAGGGAGACCGTACACTCCTAATCGCACGCTCAATCTAAATGAGAGGGTTTTCACCAAAATAAATGGACAGGGTTTTTTCCAGAGGCTGCCATTTAAGAACCTTGTGCCGTTTACGAGCAGGATAATACGTTCCCTCGCTCTTGGCAGGGAAGCCAAGCATCCCATCCTCGGCCCTCTCCCCGTCCATCACTCTACCTTGCTGAATCTCTTTCATGTGTTCACGCTCTTCAAGTGCACCTGCCGTTCAAAGGGGAAGGGGGCGCTTCAGAAAAGAAAGAAAAGTGCCGAAACAAAATTGTGAGTGCAGTTGAAGTTGTTAGGTGGAACAAAAAAGCTAGAAGAGAGAGGTAAATGGACGAGGAAAAAAGAAAGAGAGAGAGAAACAGAGGGGGAGCTCTCTCATCGTGAGCTTGGTTGTCCCCGGTAATTTCATCTGGAATGTAGGCTGGGACTGTACCCCAGGCTCTGCCTATAATGTGCCCAAACTACTGCTATATTCTTATTCTGTCTCTCTGCCGTCTCTCGCAAAGTGTCTCTTGTCTTCTCTGGGTTTTTGTTTTCACAAATCTATCTATCCTTCTCTCTGCATAATTGGGAATTTGCTCAAGAGCATGACCATGAAATCAAAGCATAAACACACACACACCACACAAACAAAGACAAATACAGATTAAATTTAAAGGAGAGAGAGCAGTAGACTGGCTAAATCCCACATAAATAACACGATGCTAATTTAAACCCCAAATTTGAAACAAGCAAACACACAAAGCCGTGTGTACAAGTTCAATTCAAGGACGCTGTCAGAAACACACAGACAGACACAATTCCACACTTTAGGGCTTTGACACATTCTTGCAATATAATGAAAGACTATTTCTATAAATAAAACTTAAAAATTGAACCTAACACACATGCATATGTGGCCACTGGCCAAGTTAAGCTGCCTGTTCAGAAAGAAAACAGACACCTTAGCAAACAAACACACACACATACACACGCTCTTACTGTGTTGTTCAGAGCTATAACACACATACAAGGTCATGTGACACTTGTTCATATTCAAATAGGATCGCCCTTTCAAACAATCACAATAGCAGAGCCAAATGGGAGGCTCAACTTTGTTCTGGAACATCCAGTGAAGCAGCAGCAGTTACAGACTGGTTGCTAGATATAGCTGGTGACATCGCATAGCAAATATGACAAGCACATTTTATTTGTTGGCTAGAGCAGGCAAGAGAAGCTGATGCATTCCTTTTCCTTAATTGCTGCCAACTTGCTAATAGTTAGTACTCCTGGCAACGTGTAGCTAATTAGAGGGCATCTGCTATTTGGTTGAAATAACGCCGACACCGCACAAATGTAACTTGTTTTGAGCAGACTCCGTTGTCCACGCGCGTGGTTGTTATTCTTGTTTTGTCTAAAGGTGATCATTTTGTACGAACTGTAGTTCAACCCTGCCAAACTCACGTATAGGCTACTAAGTTATAAAAAAACTCTTAACCATGTACCCTTCCAATGTGGAGGTACTGTGCAGCTCAGTGGGCATTCTATGAAACAGCCTATAAAGCTTATAGTACGTGTATGTTAACAGCATTCCCTGCTGCCGGCTTGTCGTCAATGCGTCAACACAGCGACCACCGGTAAAGACGCATGCTAATGCCCCCCCCTGTGAACAGATGAGATCAGGTAATGTGGAATTAAACGCTGCCTGGGGAGTTAGAAAAAAGCCTATAGAGTAAAGATAGAGGAATGAAGGGGTGTGTGAGGGGCAGATAAAGGAATGGATAAGAGAGAGAGTGAAATGAAAGAGGGGAGGCTAGAGAGACAGGGATAGCTCCTTGGCTCCTCACCACATACTGTACAGTAAGCGTTCCCCTGGCACACTCAATAATGGCTGCACTTCATAATACTATCTTTGGCACACAGCCCCCTCCGGCCAAACTGTGTACACCCTCCAATAGAGTGTGTGTGCGTGTATGTGTGGCTGTATAATCAAAGCCTGTTATTCCCACGTGTGTTTGAGTCTGTCAACCTGTGAGTTTGTGTCTGTTTTCTGTGCCAATTTGACATGAAATAAGTGTGAAAAGGTATATTTGTTTGTCTTCAAGTGTTTCCTCAATAGAAAACAATGGCCTCCAGAGAGGCACAGTTATATGTGACTTGTGTTGCCTTTTGTTGGTTTTCATTAAAATTCTGTCCCAACCCCCGATTTGTTTGACAAAATCTGGTCACTTGTCTACTTGGACTCATTTAGCCTAAAACATAGTTAGTCAAATTTAGACTCCCAATATAGTCTACCCCAAACATTGGTGAAATTCTGACTTACTTTAGTCTCATTATTCACATTTAGTCCAAATTTAGCCCAAACCTCAAGATTCAAGATTGAAACAAGTCATCCATTACATGAATTGGATGTCAATTGAACATTCACTTTCACATCATTCACTGTTGGGGAGGTTGGGGTGAGGGATAGCACCGTGCATGCATACACAAACACAATACACACATTTCTGACACACAAGACACACACATACAAAATACACACTAATGTCACAGACAAGATGCATGAATTATAAGCGCACACTGTACACACACAATATACAGGCATATTAGGCAAACAAAAAAAATATTTAGACCATTCAAACCTATTTCTATTGTTGCTATTGTTAGAACACATACACACTCATACACAATCACTACCGTGCAAGAACATTTTTTGAGGGCAGCGAGTCCAAAGACTTACGTGCACACGCACACGCAAACGCACACACACACACATTGTTTGTGCCAACCGGCGACACGATAGACGCTGTGAGACAGAGCGATAGCTGGCAGCTAAGAGGAATCTTTGTCAAACAAACACACACACACACACACACTCACACACACACACACACACACACACACACCTTCACCACAAAGACAACAACACGCGCCGCTCACGCAAGCCAATCAAAAATCCAACAGCAACTTCAGGTGACACACTCGCTCGCACAGTGGCGCACACACAAGTCAACGCTCTCCTTTACCTTT
Source organism: Percopsis transmontana (assembly GCA_025447815.1). Classification (NCBI taxonomy): domain Eukaryota; kingdom Metazoa; phylum Chordata; class Actinopteri; order Percopsiformes; family Percopsidae; genus Percopsis; species Percopsis transmontana. Next base: position 16,263 of record JAOEHI010010181.1, read on the forward strand.
TGGTGCGTCGAAACATATTGCCGGCGGCGCAGGTTGATTTGACCAATGCACGTGAGACCGGCTGAGCCCAGACACACGCGCGTGCGCGCGCACACACTCACAGATACACACAGAGGCGGGCAGTCAAGAGGCAGCGATTATACTCCACAACAGCATGGCAACATCGTTTGGCTAGTTAATACACACTCTGATGTCGCGCTGTAGCTCTGCTCGTGTTGGCGAGCGACGAAGTAGAGAAGGGATTATTATAAAGATTATAAAATGTCAGCTGTGCCACAGATGGAGAAAAGGAGAGAGTGAGAGAGCGAGAGCCTAGCGTCCCCTTCGGTAGCAGAGAGGATTGTGGGGCTGCTCTCAAGGGTACCGTGGTGCCAAGCCAGGAAGAGTGGATGGGGCGAAATAGCAAGGGAACGGAGAAGGGAGGGGAGGGGAGAGAACGTGAGCGCGATAGAGAGAGAGAGAATTAAGAGAAAGGGGGGGGGGGGTCAATTCAAGGATATGTTTGTGCCTGTGTGTGCGTATTTGCATTGCGTTATGGGGGGTGAAAGCATATCCGTGGAAGAGAGCGCAGTGAAGTGTAGACTAATCTAAATGTGAACGACAAGGCAGAGGAACAGCCAAAGAAGAGACAGAGGGAGGGGGCAGTGAAATTTGGTCTGTGTGCGTGCGTGCATGTAAAAATTAGTGTGTAGTTTGCAAGCACAGTGACAATATAGCCCAGTGTGTGTGGTCAAAAATAGTCCACCAAGGGTTTTATATATTTTTTAAACGTGACAATTACTTCCTCTCTCTCTCCCTCACTTTCTCTCTCTCTCTCCTTTCCATAACTGCCATATTGAATGAGGTCTGGCGTTATCTCTTTGCCCTACATATAACAAGAGTGTAATGCATTCATAACCCAGTCATGGGAGACATCCTGTCTGTGTGTGCGTGCGTGCGTGCGTGTGTGTGTGTATGCGTGTGTGTTCATCTCCTCTTGCCCTTTGAAAGGAAAACCGCCGAATGTTTAAGCTGACTTTGGGTGACAGTTGTGCCACGGCACAGAGGGAAACGATTCAATAATGGATGCTGCCTCTAATGTGGAAGTGTGCTCGGATGAAATGGGAGGATATCAGTGAGAGGAAGAGGAGGGGGCATGAATAGACATGGGTGGTTTGATATGATGAAGCAGTAGGAGAGAGTGTGTGTGTGGGTGTCCATATACATCTTTGCGGATAGGTTTCCCATCCAATAGCTTGTGGGCCTAGCTTCTCTGCACAGTACAGCTACGTGACTGGCAGGTGGTATAGTCGGAAAAGATACAAAAACTCCACCCACAGAAAGAAACATTTAGAAAATACAAAAAGGCATAAATGATCTTTAGACCTGGGAAGTCGTACGTCATTTTCGGAGGTGCCCCTGCCCAAATAATTACTTCTGGGTCTAACAGTTTTTTCCTATGAGAAAAATGAATGGCATTTTCAATATTCGCCCCTACAACGGTCTGTGATTAAAGCATGTGTTGCAAATTTACAGTTTTTTTCTAAGGCACATATTCCCACTGGGATCAATTGTCAATTACGAGACCGTTCGGTAGTCAAGGAAATCAAAAAAGTGAAATTTGTCCTTTATACACAGCTCAGCTGAATTGTACAGTGTGTGTCTCCTAGTGGAATAGTGTAGTGAATATGAGTTTTTAGTGTGTTCACAAAAGGGGTCCCAAACTATCCTACTGCATAAATTTAGTCATTCACAAACACAGTTTGCCAAGTTAACAATATAGAATATACACAGCCATGAACATACTGGAGAAAGAAAACATTTACATAACTTAAAACATAGAAAAATAACAATGCAATAAAAATTATTTTTTATTATTATTCATAATCTTGACATTATTTTCCAAGATTAATCCACAGCCATAAAATAATTTTAAAATAATCTCAAAATGATTGAAAAATCTTGAAATAATCCTGTGCGTCTTGCGCCCCCATGGGGGGTCCAACCTAATACCACAGACCGCCCATTGTGACATCTGGTACCCCGCGGTACGGGTCAAAGGTCACGGACAAAACACACCAGAGGAGAGTGGCCACACAACATATGCACACAGCATCATATGTACAGGCACCTCCACACTCTCACGTGCACCCACACACACACACACACACACACACACAGGCAATACAAAAGACTAATGACGCTGGAGTGTAGAGCAATTTCTGGAAAATGTATGTGGTTACAAAATGAAAGCAAAATGAAAGCTTTTCACGCACTGCTCACAAAGTCGATTGGTACTGCTTTTAAGATGACACTTTTATGAGGAATAAAAGCAGCATTTCAAACACAAACAAATATTCAATGTTCGCTTCAGTAAAAAGAGAAAACTAGTCCCTGAACACCTGTTATACTGTGGCAGACAATGTTTAAAAAGAGTCTTCCTTCATGTCTGTTTTCATTAATGAATAAATAAGCATAATCGCAGCACATTTTCCCAACCACATCTCCATGGAAAAGCGAAAACGTGGGATAGAGACAAACAGAGAGGAAGCGAGACAAAGGGATTAGACAAGAGACACAAGAAGAGAGATTTAAGGGGCAAAAAGTGCTGTTCAGAACCACGGACAGCGCCACATAAACCCAAAGTTAATGTCCCAGCACCGGACAGCTTCATTAGGTCAGGAAAGTATCTTCTCTTATATTCCTTCAGCCTGGTCTTGTCTAGCAAAGAACAGTGAGGCAACACACTGCTACTGGGACTGTCTGTAGTTAACAGGCACTCTGGTGTTGCAAGGGTGCAACACCAGCGATTGTTAAGGAAACTCTATTATGCACTCACTGTTTCTTGGGTGTTTAAAACATAAAGTGCGCTGGGGCTGGAATGTTGGGTTCTCAGGGGCACAATCAAGCAGTCAAGAAGTGTAAATTAAATTTAGTGTTAGATTGAATAACAAATATTTGACAGTCTTGTTATTTCCCAGAATTTCATACCTTTAAGCTGTAGTAGGTAGGCTTTATTTTTCTTCAGCAAAAACATTCCTCATGTGGCGTAAACATGGATGAATTTCAGCAATACTTACAGTGTTATTGCTAGGTCAACACGTAAACACGTAAAAGCATTAGATTCTGCTGTGATGTGAGACAATTATAGCATTTGAAATGATGACTACAACTTTAGTTTAACCTAGATCTTGAATCATTGCGGTTACAAAATGTTCTATCCTTTTCCCTCCAAGCCTTCCTACAGTGGCTATAACGAACAAAAAGACTTCCACAAAACAGCAACGCCACCACAGGTCCGTTATTCATTATCTTCTCTTCACATTTTGACAGTTTAACTTGTTTGTGGTGCATCTGCTCCACTGCCTGTTTTCCTCTGCCGCCACGCACAAAGCCATGAGGGGGGCTTGAGGTCACGGCATGGTGTTCCTGTGGCAAACCTTCCGTTGCACAGTTCACTGGTGCAACAGATTGGCCCCGCAGAGAGAATCCAATGCAGAGAGGGCTCACACAGGGCTAAAACGCTCGCGTGAAAAGCAACCGCAAATGTGAACTCCCCAGAAACACACACAAAATGTCCACACACCCCTACCCCCACCCCACCACACACACACACACACACACCACACACACAGAAATACAGCACAGCTAAAAAACACACACACACGCACACTGTCATGTGCATACACAACACACCACTGAGAAGTGAACTCACCTGGCGCTTTTTCGAGGCAGGGGTAGATCCTTCTGGGTAGAAGCAGAGAGACAGAAAAAGGGGGAATGGAAGAAGAGAAAGTGGACAGATTAGAACAGGCTTGCTGTCAGCAGATATTTTATCATTTTATTGACAGTTATATTTATTAACCTGCCTTGAAGCAAACTCCGCAATATATTATGCAAAGGGTTTGCTGATATAAAGGTCTAGTGAGAAGTTTCCCTGGTTCCTAGACTATATACTGACACCTGCTGGCGTATTTGCAGCTGTGCAAATGTTAACATTGGGTAAACATGGCGACATCCACTAGCTGCAACCTGCAGAATGTAGCTAAATATAGCTCATTCTATATCTACAAAATTATTTGAATCTCCATCTTACGTGGGTATACATGGTTGTAAACATATTTTTTGGTCTAAAACATTGCTTAGTTCACCATTAAATGCGAGTTCGTCAGTAGCATAACAATCCCAGGTCAAAACAGACTGTATAGAACTGATTGGGTTAATGACAAATTAATTAGATGTACCACAATAATGAAACCTTTCAAAACTAATCATTGAAGGTTACCATAAGTTTTGTGTTGAACAGTAATGTTGTTATAGTGGGACAAATTATCCGTGGTTAGTTTAGCATTTTCCACCCACTAGGCACACAGTTCAGGGAGCTAAATGTAAGCCAATTCCTTGTCAGATGTCAGGACACATCGATTTGATTGGAGCCAGAGTCGATTTAAAAATGGCCACTTCTAAGATTATAACATTGGGACACGGCAGCAAGGGCTCTGATGTCATTAGGACTGATAACTCTGCTTTTTGCCCTTCTATCCTCAATCAAATCCCTCTCGACACCGGTCAGGGATAAGATCAGGTTACCGTCTGTTTGTGTTTCCAGGCTATCCTGGGCTACTTATCGAGTTATTTTCTGCAGTCTGCCTGCTTCCCTTTACAAATCGTCCCATTTGTTTCTCTCAGGGAGGGTTAAATAGCGAGCTATGTTTTGTAGATGGAAACTAATCTCCAAAACAAACTACTGTGAGGTTAGGTTTCAAAAACAAAACGACAAAGGAGAATATAATTGGTTTCAAAAAGAAAGATTCCATCCTTTCTGCCATGCAGTCCTAAACTACATTCCGCTCTCTTTTCTGTCTCTTGCTTTCTCTTTTTATATGTATTCTCTGTAAAGATAAACAAGCGTTATAAAACCCAAACAAAGCTGATCGGATGGCATATTAGCTGACAGCATGAGCGCTTGTCTCCAAACAAACGCTCAACCCAAAATCTACCAGTTTCATTTTACTATGTTTCAACACTATGAGGCTCCAACAGTCGTCTTTGATAGATCGACTGGGAAGAACTGAACTGCGGATGGGTACATTTAAACTAAAATCTCACAACACCTAATCATTATTCTAATATTCTGCAGTATGAAAAATGACCTGCGGTTTGGGCAGGGAACTCTTATCTCACAAACACAAACCCAATCCTTGTCAGTAGGAAACCTATTTAAACTGCACAAAACCTACAAAACTCTGCTGCTACCAAGAAGTACACACTGCTGGGGGTTTAGATAGGCTGTTAGATCATTCACGATCAGTGGATGAGCAGGCAATGTAGCGTTTTTCTTCAGTAGTAGATAAAGGCACTCATATGCGTAGTGAGTTAATTACAATTTCCTTGCCGAAGGTTCCTTTCTTAATATCTGGAAGTCTATCTTGACTAGTACTTACCATTAGTGCTCACACAAACCCCACTGGAGAATCAATATCCATCGTTATCTGTCCGTTTTCTACTATGCTTTTATGCTACTGGCTTTTAGTCTAAATATTGATCATCTTTCATTTCACAATTAGTAATTAGATGTTTTCTTTAATTATACTTCTTCCAAACCTCTAACCAAACTAAATAATTATTTGAATATTGATGTTTTAAATGTTTATAAAATAAAAGAAGAATAAATTACATCTATGCAAGGACTTGGCCAACAGCTACCGTAAATCAGCACAATCGTGGAAAAAACAACCTCCGACTAGTGAAAAATGAACTGTCCAATTCGTACTTTTTGGGCGGAAATTCGGCTATCATTTCAAAAAGCTCCAATTTCCCCGACCTGAACGTCTGACGTGGCATTATGCTTTATGACATTAAACATTTTGGGTGGACAGCTTTTCTCAATGGGAGTGACATCATCCATCACAGTGGGCTCACTCTGAGACAGCTAATGACTTACATTATCAACAGGAAGTGACCTCAACCACAGTGACTCAGTGGAAGCTCCGCCACTGCCAGCGCGCGTGTGTGTGTGTGTGTGTGTTGGGTTACAGATGGATGGAAGTGTTAGGGGATAATGGACAGAACCCCAGCACCTGCTCCCTTCCACTTTTCTCCATCCAATATGCCGCTACTGTCCGTGTGGTTGCCATGGAACTGTACGGGGTATGCAGCACTCTCTTACGATGACAGTGTGGAGTGTTGGCAGCCAGCGGTGGCACTGTTAATACGACCCGCTGTCCATTCGTATATGTCTACACTTGAAGGGCTTGAACTGTGAGAGAAAACTGCCTGGCTAAAGTAGTTAACAAGCGGAGGAGTTTTGGTTTAAAAGCCTTAACAGCACAATTGTTTGTGGAGTTATTGCACTAGATTTTTATTATTACACTAAAAATGCGTCTTAAAACTGTCCATTCAAAGTTCTTTGTGAGACGGTGCTGTTGAAGCAGTTGAAGCAGTTGATTCAACCAATCAGAACGAAGGACCGTGTGGGGACGATTTTCCAAACACACACACGTTCGGCATCAGTGTTAGAGGCTCAAACGGTTTAAAATTGAGCGTTGCCAGACTGATGTGCAAAAAAGAGCAAGTCACAGAGGTGGAGCTTGCAAATCGGGATCACTTTACCAGGCTAAGAAAACAAGGCAGCGAAGAAACCTACACCCTTATAAACATGTCAATTCCGACCTCAGTAAAAGAGGGCATGGTAGTCATATAAATATATTTTAATTTAAGGTCATTCTGATTCTAAATATATAAAAAGAAATATGCAGAGGCAGCATCAGAGAAGCATAAAGGATGATATTTCATCTAGAAGACAACTAGGTAAGATGATATAATTTGACCTTTACATGACACTGATGGAAATACTGAGGCAAAATAATATGTCGACAGCCTGTTTACTTGTTGTCCTGCATGCGCGCGCACACACACACACACATACAATATCCATACATACACGCACAGACAAACAAACACACACCAAAGCACACATAAATAGACACAGTAGTTTTACACAAAAACAATGCAGGCCCACAAACTCAAGAGGACACACAGTAGCTCTACCACAACAAATCAATATCTCGCTGAAGGGAAATAGGTGTGAGAGTAGAAGGTGTTGACGCATTCCAGCACAGACAGACAGACAGACACACACACACACACCGCTCTACTTCTATTTTCAAGACAATCCTTTGGCCCTGACGTCTTACTGTAAGAAAACTCGGGATGAAAGGATGCCTCATTCAAACAGAGTTAACGCGTGTGACAAAATAATATGAAAAACATAATGTGTAATGAAAAATGTAATGAAGTGACATGCTATAGACTAGCGTGGTGTGTTT
>JAOEHI010010192.1:2052-33387 GCA_025447815.1 Percopsis transmontana
GATCTTAAGTAACATTCCTTCACTCAGTGACCCAGCTGGTCTTCAAGCAATACAGACACACACACACACACACACACACACACACACACACACACACACACCAATACCACCGCCTCGTTAGAGGACTCTGAGATCAAAAGGCCAGCACACACACACAAATATCACTGAACGTGCATTAGCATATCAATTGTTTGGAGAAATCAGAGGATTTAGACACATGCAGGTGTTATCAGATCATGCACACACAACTACAAACAAGAAAACACACACATACAGGTAGACACTCATACCTGCATGGCTTATGATGAATGAAGAGTGTGTGTGTGTGTGTGTGTGTGTGTGTGTGTGTGTGTGTGTGTGTGTGGTTCCCTTCACCCCACACAGAGGCAGAAAAGCCCTGTGGAGTCTCCTATTCATCTAAAGTACAATGGAACCCCACAGAGGTTTTCTTCCTGTTTCCCTGTCGGCCCCACCCATCTCCCCCCGCAGGGCAGGATGGAGGGGCAGGGGGTACCCCGTCCCACTGGCCCGGCAGCTCAACTCCCATCTGCCACCCGAAACTCTCCCTCCTCCTGCACCCGGGTTGCTCCAGCTCCCTTTCCTCACTGTTTCAGTAACTTCTCGATGATCAGCCGCCCAAGACCTGCCTTAATACCAACGTTTAAATTTTTATTCAGAAACAACATGCAACTTAATGACTTCTCATAATAACATTTATTCAAAACTGATTTGATTTTGTACCATGCTCTACACATGCAAAATTGGCTCTTTTTAGTTTCACATTTATTACTTTATGTATAAGGAGAGAGATTTTTGCTGAGTCTAGTCAAAATGAAGAGCTATACTATATGCTTTTTGTTTTACTCAACAGTTTGACTAAGCAAGGATTATTCAATATTAAACAGTTGGCATTTTTAACCGGTTAAAAAAAATTGGGATAGTTTTCAAATAAAGCCAAGAAAAAGAATACCCATCCGAATAAGTGTTTATCTCTAGTCCGTCAATCACTTTAAACTTCCTTCTCTGCCAATAATCCCTCCTTCCACGGCCTCCTCCATTTACCTCTCTATTATGCCCTCCTACAGAGCGTTCGGCGTTTGCCGCAGATTTATGGGACACTCTGACATGCACAGTATTGGCAAAGCATTAAACATGTCCATTCTTAATACTGTGAGCTCTCGGCATCGATAAGAGCCTTAATAAAAACATCTCCCTGGTGGATTTGTGTGTGTCTCTCTTTCATGTTCCCTACTTTCCCCTTCCCCTCTTCATGTCTTTCTTCCCCAGCCACAGTTTCTTAGCGCCGTCTGACTTCTAACCTATTTCCTACCTCACCTCTATTCCTCCCCTCGTCCACCCATCTTTCCGTCTCATTCTCTAGACTACACCAGAGGCTTAATGACGCTTGAATGCCACTGATATGGAGTTTACTTCCTGGCTCTTTCCTCATAAAGGGTATTTAAAAGCCATGGTCTGAGAGCCATCTATCTCAATATGCCTAGATTTATTTATCTTCCTTTTCCTCTTTCTTCCAACCTCCCTCCCTCTCTCCCACCACACCTCTTCTGATGGGTATTGCTGCCTTGTATAACACTTATACTTGTTTGGGTCAGACACTTCCTCTGTCAGGACCATGGGCTGCAATTGGCACACTTGCTCTAAATGTCAGACTTTTATCTAAACTATAAATGCCTATGGTGCCCTAAAACTCCCCAGTACCCCGCCCTGCAGACAACCACAAAGCCAAGCAGCTGTTCAACTCCCCTTTTCTCTTTCCATTGCCATCTCAGGGATGTGATGTCAGGGACCTGAGCATCATAAGCGCGCTTTAAATATTAACAAAGACCACTTTGCACATATGAATAATACAGCAGAGAGGGCCGACGGCTGGCCAGCGATCGCATCCCTCGCCGCCTGACGGCCATAAAACTAATGCACGGCTCCACAGGACTAGTGGAGCCCCGAGAGCAGGCTGTCTGTTAATCTATCTTGGTCGCCGACCACCCATCTCCACATCACTATAGGTGCAACAGCCTCAATAGCACTTTTGTTATGACTATGTTTCTCAGGGAACCCCTTGAATCCAATCTGATTCTTGCAGCCTGTTGAGAGCGTTTGAAGTCTGAATAATTTCGTCGCTTATTTGATGTTAGCTTTGTTGTCGCATTCCATCTTTCTCGCGTACCTGCGGTTTGTACTACTCCTCAGCAGCGCCCTCAGAAATCACACAATCCTACAAAGGCGAGCATGGCGCCGAAAAACAAATGCATTGCCAGGCTTCGACCTACTCACACACACAGACACACAAGACACACACACTTATGGAGGATCAGTTCGTTCTTCTTGTCAGGAGCTGGGCTGTGAGTCAAAAGCAGGAGCAAGCATTCCCACACTTAACACAATGAGACAGCGGGCCCTGGATGAGTGTCACTATTCACGGTGGGTGTGTCTGACACGTCACGCTGCCTGACTCAGAACGCACCACTGCCCCCCCCCCCTGCCCTCACTCGCCGTCTGCCTTAACCTCCTCCGTACGGTCGCAGGTCAGCCGCTGCCCCCTCCCCCTGCCCCGCCCGGGGGGCCTCGCTGGGCACCCGGTCGTCTCCATTTAATCCTAATCTCTCGTCAGGACACTCGCCTTATGCCTGTTTTCAAACTGCAATGAAGTCATTAGTAATAACGAACACACCCACACACACACACACACACATAAACACCAGAGGAACAGCGGTGGCTAGTGGGAGAGTTACTCCAGACAAGTGTTCCTGGCAGTCTGGGTAATTAATGTGTATGTCAACACAGAGAGAGGAGCAGCACCAGAGCAGAAATGTGAGCTCAGCACTACCACAATACAGGCAAAGACCAAAACAGGGGAGGAGGGAGAGAGGGAGAGAGAGAGAGCGCTATACACATAATGGGAGAGAAGATCAATGCAATCTGTCTGTCCCATCATGCATTCCCTAAATATATCTCTGCCGCCCTCTCTCTCTCTCTGCTAGACAGAACTTTTTTACTGGGGCACACTGGTCTATTGTCCCACACCACATCCCCTCCTCCCCGCTCCTCTCCCCTAACAGGACCTCACTGCAAACCTCAAATGTTTATTTCGTCTCTCATTACTCATGCAAGGGTTTTGGAAGGGTCCCGAATTTTAATAAACCTAAGCTGCTTTTCTACCGTGTCTGTCCAGGGAAATCGCAACATGAGGACCATGGGGGTGGGTGGGTGGGGGGTTGGGGTGTACAGCAGGCTTCTTATTTAGCAATTCTCAGTAATAATCACAGACCTGGATGAAGCTAAAGGTTATCTTGGTCCAGGATGGATGGTGGACTTTAGCTTAAGCACCGACGATTTGTTTCTTAAAATGGCCTTAAAGTAAGCCCAAGCTCTTGCCACTATTGTTCTTTTTTCCAACTGTAAACCTAGCTTAATCCACAATTCACTAAACCTTACGATTTCTGCCTACAATTTCAATCTGATTTATATAAGGGAAAGGAGGGATGAGGTCCAAATATAGCTTGTAGCAAAGGAATCATCCAACTGATGTGACTGGAGTGCAGTGTCACCTTGATGTCCGGGTCCTGGCACATTAACTCTCCATCGGTTATTCAGTGATATACCAGGTGAAAAAATCTCCACAAGAGCTTGCAGCAAAAAATGCATGAAAATTTGAGGCATTACAGTGATGAAACTGCCCTGATTAAACCAGAGAGTTATTAACAATTAAATTTGTTCGAAAACGATGATCAATGTCCTGACACAGTTTTAAGCAAACATTAGGCTATAAAGCTAGTATACATTTCACTTAATTTTATACTAGCTTCATAGCTGTTTACTAGGCTAGGCTACTTAAAAAACATTGTTGTGTAAGGAGGTAAAATAACAAATACCACTAAATTTAGAGTAATCTTGGGCAGAAAAACATTGCATCCCCTCGGGCATTCTAAATGCGTGTATGTGCTTTTTTCTCTTTTACAAGGCTGCGCTTATTCTTTTTTGAAGAGGCCAAGAAGGCACAGAGAAAAACCTTAATTACTCCCTGCGCATCAGGGGGTTCTGCGCTCTACGTAGAAAAGAAAAACTCTCTACTGTAGAATGAAGAGTTTCAATTGGAAGAAAAATTGTAGACTACGTTTCGGTGAGCATGGTGGCTACAGTAAAGCATACGTCTGAGATATATCAGGTCTATACAAAATAAAATACACTTTTTTCAGGACTTTATACATCAATATAGTAGCCTAATAACTTTGATCTGATCAAAGGACTCTGCGAGATCCATACATAAGATAACTTTAACACCTGCTGTGTGTGTGTGTGTGTGTGTTATAAATGATTCATTGCAGTGATAAAATTAAATTCGTAGTTATTTGGAGTTTCATATTGCTTACCAGTGTGAGACACAGCGTATCCACCGAGCAGCAGGACGAGCAGCACAGGACCGACACCTCGGGCACGCTGCCTCGGAACAGAGAACATCTTTTCCGGTTACAACCGCCGCGAAACGTCCAAGGTAGCAATATGTTGAGGCAGCAAGTGCTCCGTCTCAAATAAAGTCTTTTGTCTCTGAATTATTTGTCAGAGTAGGTAGCCTAAATATTCAATAGAAGCGTGTCCATCAATTGTTTTGGTGGCGTTATTACAGCGACTGTTTCAGTGAGAAACACAAACAAGGTGCAACTAATCCGTGATTCCTTACGAAGAGTTATTTTTGAAAAACAACGGGGAAACATACATTTCCGGCAATGCGATTAAAGTTAGAAGAAATCCGATATATTAAAACTTTTAAATACGAACTTGTTATTGGTCGTGGTAAAATTAATTTCCAGCTTTTCTCGCTCAGCTAAACGACGAGCCGCACGCGCAAAGATGACAAGTCACAAAAGTTTGTCGAATCATTGCAGTATTTTAAAAAGCCATATCGCTGAAAGATCCTGTTGTCAAGGGCTTGTAAACTTCGATTGCAATCAGAATAAAAAGTAGCCTACGCTTTGCTTGTCCAGAGTAGACCTTGGCCGATTCCAGACCTCCGAAGCCCTAGTGTCTTGTTCCCTCCACTCCGTGGATGTGCAAGGTGCACACACGAACACGGTGATCAACGCTGCGTTGAATGCCAGCCTCCAGACTACCGTTCCCCCCCTGGCCAATCATAGACCATCATCCTCCCAGAGAGAACAGCAGAGAAGTGAAGGTAAAACACTGAGAGCAAGGAGGAGATACAGGAGAGATGGAAAACCCGGATCCAAGATCACACACCCTGGTGGATTCACTAAGGTATTAAATAGCATTTTGTGTGTTTTAATGACAATCGATCTATCAACCCGTGCAGTTGTTGCGGAGGCTCGGCTATTTTGCATCTAGGTGCATTATTTAGTCGCCTATTAGGTCGCTGGGGTCTGCTAATATGCTGTTGTTTTCTAAATCTAATGGATAACTGTCTTAACAAGAAATCGGGTAGCAAAAATGGTTTTGAGAAGCCAAGAAAATTATTTACTTTCTTATGCCTACCTGCATCCGCGGCTTCAATTCCTAGTTACTCTCGGCAGCAACAAGAGGGCGCTATTTTATAAATGTGGCTGATTTTTACGGAGATGCCTGCACTTGCTGGGTCCTCTGCTCTGCAGCAGCCCCGTCATTAAAATAAATGGCATTCCACATCGGATTGTGCACTGGCAGCAAATGATTTGTTGTGATTGAGTTGAAGACCACAGGGTACATCTTGTGGAGGTGAGCACTGGGCCATAGCCTAGCAAGGTCAAAAAAGGTCTGCATTGTGGCAATCTGCACAGGCAGACATTGCCCCCATTTGCTTTGTTGCAATACTGCTCCACTATGTTCAATAATATTTAGCATATAGTCTTCAAAGCAATTTGGTAAGCAAATACGAAATATCGTTTCATACAGTAGTTGTCAATGCAGTGGCTCTTACATCACTGCAGTGATTTGCTAATAGGACATCAAAATAGATGATTGTTGTTGTTGTATTGACTCATAGTGACTAAAAAAGTTAAGATAAGGCCATTTTATATTTGCAGTGATTCATTCCATTACCAGTTCATTTTGAATTTAAGCACTCTGCCACTGTCACAAAGAAAATGGACAGAAATTAATAAAAGAGTTAAAGAGCAAATGTGTTGAAATTTGTGTGTGTGTGTGAGATTATTGCTACAATTCCTAAAATTTATATTTTTTATAATGCTTTTGGCCAACAGTGAGATTGGCTGAGTGGTTTATAAACCAGAATAACGTAAGAAAACCTATCACACTATCAAAAACCTACACACACTATCAAAAAGAGAGATCGTTTGAGAGGTAGCCTAGATAAATATAAAGAGTGAGAGACAAGTGACAAGTGTGTGTGGCCAGTGTGTGTGTGTGTTTGCACTTGCACTCTGCTGCGCCTAACAGTAGGCCTATCTGGCAATGGAACAACATTGCTGCTTTGCTCAAATCCAACTTCAAAGGTTGAAATCCGTCTGGACAAGTGATGACTCCTAGTTCCTCCATCCTCTGATGACAATTATCCAGCTTCCCGGAGCAGAGAATCTGCCCTGGATTATTTATTTACTCTCTGAGTCTTTATTGTGACTATCTGGTGAGAGAGTTAGAAACACACATACACACACATATACACACTCACACACACACACACACAGAGAGAGAGAGAGAGAGAGAGAGAGAGAGATTATGCATGTGTTGGAAGATGGGGGCTGATGTTTTCCTTGTGGGGCCGCAAATGTGTTTTCTGTTTACATGTCTGTGCATGCTGTCCTTTCTTTGTTTGCGATTGTGTGCTGTGTTTGCTGTGCTTCTGTAGTATCCCCAGCTCGTTCTCTGTTCTAGCAAACAAATCAAAATGGCTTTCATGTCCATACAGACATTTTCCGTCTGAATTCTGTCATCTAAGACGATTTAAGTACATTCTTACATTACATTATATGTTGTCTTTAAGAGTCATTCATCACAGTAGGATGTTATTTTTCATGGCCGTATTGAAGTGTTAATTCCACACATTTTCATAGGTGACATGTTGTCTACCTCGATGAGGTCATTCAAGGTGGTAACACCCTCTATTACGACGGAATGCTGTAATTAAACCGTTTGCCCTCTCTCCGAAATTACTGGGCTGATGACGATGTTGAATATGCCATAAGTTATTATTTTGTACTGCCGTGTGCGAAAACTAATTGAAGATATAAGTCAAGGGCACCCAGTGGAAAACTAGAAAGGCAAGCTGGGGGAAACAGGAGCCATAATCGAGTGGGATGAAACTTATATGCAGTTCACCGTGCAGAGACAGAGACAATGAGAAAGCAAGGCCTATTATTAAGGCATAATAGGCTAGCTGCTGTGGACTGTTTAGCACCACTGGCTCTCCTCTGCTTCGTATTGCAGTCTTGACATAAAAAGGATCAAACCGGCTATCTCTGTAAAACAGGGGTTCTAAAGATAGGAGGCATGCTCTAGAAGTTGCTGTGGAGATAATTGAATATTATTTTCAGGAATGATTAACTTGACCTTTGCAGTAGACTAATTATTTCTTGCAGGCCATAGGAGAACTTGTTTAATTGATTTCAGTTGTGGGGACTACTGAAAATAAGAAAGGACGCTCACAATCTATCGGTTGAAAAGGAACAACATATGTTATAACCATTGTCAAAGCAATAGTTTTGACAATGGTATATATATAAATAATATATATATATATATTATTGATATATATATACAGTATATATACATAAATATATGAGTGTGTGTGAAATGTGTGTGTGTCCCTGTCAGCGTGCATTGACTTCACCTGTCCTCTACCGTTGTAATCCCTGGGTACACCTGGGCCTTGGGGCTTCAGGGCTTTTAGCAGATTGCATGTGTCAGACTTAGGACAATTACACTGATTGTTGCCCTAGAAACTCAGCTCTCTCTCCTTCTGCTTCTGGGCAGGAAAAAGTTGATCAAATTAAAGGTGACAGAACATTGTGGAAACTGAGAGAATCAGTCCGCAAGCTGTTTCTAATATACCAACAACCACAACCATGTAGGTAAACTTGGCAAAAAAGTCCAAATGTTTTCATGAACGTAAAGGTTAGTTGTTTTACTGCCTCGTGAATTCAAAACCTTTTCCGCCAAGTTGATTTAAGCTAGTGTGATAAAAGAGATAAAATTGCTACCAGTTCACTCATTATCACAGTTAATGAAAGTTTGTTTTAGTCTAAATGGAGAACCCATATGGCACCAACATCATTCCCTGGCCTTTATATTCAAATGTTTATTTTACTCCTTATTCCACTGTGGCTGTGATGAGATTGAGCTCTATTTTCATCATTAGCATCATTAGTAAACATTCTGCTATGGCCTTGAGAGGTATTTGGAATACTTGAGCAAAAATGTAGAAAGAGACATCACACCCAGCAAAACAAGGAGATTGCATTGGCACACAACTGTGAGATGAGGAATTCTACAGCGTACAGATTATGGTAAAGACTGGAATAGTCAGAACGTGAAAGTTAGACGTATATCGAGCCATGACTTTTTATTGTAGTTTTCAGGCTCCCAAATGGGTTGGGATGTGTTTGCAAGGAGTGTTTTTACTGTATTTGAGACTGAGAGCGAGAGACAGAGAGGGGCTATGGAGAGATACTTTTTCTTTTTGTGTAAATGGTGTAAAAGTGTTGTTGTGCGGTTAGGAAATGCAGCACAGCAGTGAAGAACGTGTGTGAACACTAATTAAACTCAGCATCTGTTGGCAGGAGCCTGGCTGGCAACTTGAAAGCTGTAGATGAAATCCCCTAGCGTTAGAAACCATAATGTTACCAGTATATTATAGTCAAGGAGAACTATTCAGTTAATTGATCAGGTGAAACTTTTTCTAATAACACACTAACGTTATGTTGTACCACGACAAAACAACAACCAACAACATTACCCAAATAAACCCAGACATATATACCCCCACAACACAACAGGTGCAATGATTGAATGAGAGTGACTGATAAATGGACGTCCGGTGTGTAGCTGGGGTGCGCTGAAAGTATGGACGGCTGCAGGCCGATGGTTACACCGGTGAGGTAGAACAGGGAGGAGGTGCACCGCCCCTGGGTGCAAGTCCCAACGTTTCAAATGTTTTCATTCCGAATCTTGCTGCTGCCAGTAAGCGGTGCTTTACAGAGTGTCAACCCATTGTGTTGTCAGGTCTTAGTTTATTCGTTCTGACATAGCTACAGTATAAACCAAAACTTTGTTTATGATCTAGACCACAAGGGTGTATTTCAGCAATAATATTCCATTAGGGAAACATTATGTACGCTTCACAATATAGACTGCTCAGCACATTTCCTCTGCTATGAGTCTACACTCATTTTTTATGTTAGTATTGGGCTTTAGCACACTGTACATGTAGGAGAAACATTAAAAAGGTAGCATGTACGATTTATCGTATGTATCGGTATTGGTAATAGAATGTATCGGTAATAGATAATCGAGGATTTCAAGTGTGTATCCAATGCATACTTTCCCACAATGCTTTGCTCCTTGACATTATTGACAATGAATTTACTGACTGATGTATTTATACCAATGTATTTAAAAAATCAAACATTTTTTATCATGCCATTGACTAAACATTTGAGATGTTTTTTATCTGTTTGAAAATAAATAATTTATTGTTGTTTCTAACTGGATGAGAAGTAAACTTCTTCTTCATAGGGGACTAACAGTCACTTCTGCGGGGACTTTGACGGTCTCTATGTACAGTGTGAATAGTGTAAGTAGTAAGTACATACTACGTCGTACTAATTCTCCGTACTAATACATGGTGCATAGTAAGGAATTTGGACATGGCCTATGTGTTAACTCCTGATTGTCCCTTGTGGCTAAAATCGCCCATAATAACATGCCACCACTTTAAGCAAATAACACGCCACCACTTTAAGCAAATGCACGTGTTTAGAAGTGGGTGTGGGTGTGTGTGTGTGTGCGGAAAGCAATGTGTGCCTCTAGATTAATGACCACGCTCACATGAAATGCCACTGACTAGCGTTTTTACACAAACAACTTCTAGTTGTGTGACGATGGAGGGAAACGCCCGGGGGGGGGGGGGGGAGGAAACATGACTTTTGCTGTCCTCTGCTACTCCCGCCATCCCTCCCTCTCTTCATCATCCCTCGCTCCTGTTCACCTGTGCCACCTCACTAATGATCGCTCAGCGGCTGTGAGCCTACCATGCATCATTTACCATGAGCTCCAGAGAGGAAGACATGGTGTAGAGAGAAATCCAGAGAAAGAGAGGTATAATAAAGAGAGCAGGGAAGCTAGAGAGAGAGAGAGACAGAGAGAGAGATAAAGATAAAAAGATGACATCTGTCAAAGGAAGGACAATGAGAGAGAGAGAGACAGTGACACACATTTTCTTCAGGAGAGAATTAGAGGCCAGTTGACAGACATGCAAACGGTGTGAGAGAAGCATGTGCTATAAAAGTGGTGTAAAGGGAGAAGGTGACAATGGGCTTGAGGGGACTAGGAAGCCCATTTTATTAATCACAGCTTTAATCTGGTGGGAAATGCTGACAGCTTCTGGATAGAAACAAAGGCCCCGTGTTGCGGCCACTGCAATTCTACCCGCAGCATCACAGAGATAGTTGAAATCATACAACCTCTTTCTCTGAATAGGAACTGGCTTAGTTTTAGATGTGTGTGTGTGTGTGATGAACCTACTAGCAACAACAATATTCGATTTATAAATGCACAAGACTGGGTATATTCTTGTGGTTATTGTCTGTTGCTTTAGAAAACATGCAACAAGATACTGGTAACTATCAACCATAACGTGTATTCCAATGGGATTAAGTGTCCACCGTTCCTCACCAATGCTTTTTCAGTTGGCCCACAGCACCCCCAAATCCCTCGAGTAGGTTATGTCCCCCTAAAATACCCAAGAGTTTAATTCAAAACCTTAATTTATCCAGCGAATCCCTTTGAGACCACAGTCTCTTTTACAACGGTGCCCTGGTTACAACAAGCAATGCCAACAAAAGTAACTACAGTTAAAATTGGTTAACACTAAGCAGAAAACAGACAAGACTATGGCTGCTATACATGAGAGGCAGAATTGCCTTAGTGAGCGTACGTGGCCTCCATACAATTCCACACAACAAACGTGTGCATAACACAGGTATTTATATGACTCATTCAACAATTACACATGACAAATATTCATCCAAGGCACGAAATAAAAGAAAGGTTCGGTCGAGTTGAGCAACAATTTTCCCCCACTTCCCTTTTGCAAGCTGAACGAACACTGTTATTAAGCGTCTGCCAAGACAGCCAATCAAATCGATAATAATAGGTTGGATGTCTCCCGGCAGAGGATGGATAAGATAACGGCTGACCCTACAGTACCGCCAGGCAGCGGTCATCTTATTAGCTTATAAAAAGACGAGGTGTGGGTGTACTCTGTTTGCCACGACATGCTCTCCTATCAGACCAATATCACCTCCATCTGGAGGCAGGAGCCACGATGGTGCTTGGAGGAGGAGAGGAGATGAGATGAGAAGAGAGGAGAGGATGTATAGGGTGAAACCAGGAGGAAAATAAATGCTCCCAGTTTGATCAGGACTTGCTAACCCTTTCTCCTAAAAGCAATCTTAATATGAATGTGATTTGTTCCTGTCTATCACTAGATATTAACTGCAGTACATTGACCTGAGTATTGGTCTGATTTAGATTAAAGCTCTGCCCTAATAGAGCAGTTTTTTAATAAAAGTCTGTTTTTTTCAGTCCATAAATAGGTATAACCAAAGCGTTGGAGTTTTTATAGTGACTGCGTGCTAAAATGACAGCCAAAAGTTTATCTTATTTCAAGACAGATGTCCTTATCTCTGACCTTTCTGCTCTGGCAGTTGAGGTCCTGACTTTTCAAGCGATGCAAATTCTTGTAGTTAGTCAAATCCAGACAAAGCAGTGGGCTTGTGTCAGCCCAGGTTGACTTCCCACAGGCCTCAAATCAGGGAGTGTACTGTAAGTATTGTGGCCTGTCATATCACACATCGTCATGGCAAATACGTTCTAATAAACATAGCCAGGGCAAAACGATCAATGCAGAGGCTTTTTGTCATGTGTGCACACCCCATCTCACTATAATTAGGATGAAATATCTCTCTATTGCACGGCTTCACTGTAAGCTGTCTTAAATGACAAAGGGGCCAGAGACAGACCATTAAAAAGAGAGAGCGCGCAGAAAGTACGGATTTTTATTGACTAAATATCAGAATCATAACTTGATATATGAGCCACTCGTAATAATGTTATATGGTAAGAATAACACTGTGTAGTAGGAAGACCCTGCTGAAAATATATCTGATTCTCCTAAACAATGCTGTGGCAATTGCACGGGCAAAGAATAGGGGACTGTACTGTACAGAAGGTCATGACCTGAAATGGAAATAATGAGTATCACACCATGGCTGGTGTGACTTTTATAGGAGCGAGACAGGGGTCAGGGAGGTGGACATCTGGTGCCCAGACAAACACCTTGCTTCCCTCCTTCTCCCCTCCACACCATTGTCACTTCAAGAATTACCACATGCACTGTGCATTATGTGAGCAAAAATGTTTTGTTTTCTCAAATGAAACTCCCGTGATCTTACAACACGTACCTGCCGTCACTCTCCACCTTTATGTACTTACTCAGCTGTACTGCTCTTGTTATTTTTACTCTTAAAACATACTGTGTATATATATTTATATTGTTTATATTTTTAATACTTGATTTTCTTATCTTTCTTATATTTAGAGAATGTTTGACATGCACTAACGCCGCCAAAACAAATTCCTTGTATGTTTAAAAAATGTACTTGGCAATAAAGATTTTTCTGATTCTGATTCTAATGAGGTGGAATCCTCTGATTAGAACCATATGAGAGCAGTGAGGAGGTGAACTTGAAACGCGCGTAAAGTCCCGGGTGCTGTCTGGTTTACTGTGTTCAGGCTTAAAAAAAAAGCTCCTTCTTTAGCGAACGGTTTAAAGCACACGGCGCAAGTGCATTTAGGGCGTGTCCAAACCCCTTTTTGCTAGTTTAAAGGAAGAAAAAATGGTCGCAGCGTCAGGTGCATGGTTAAAAAATGTTGTACCTAGTCTCTTAATTAATCATGGGTGTGCTTTGTGGCGTAACATGCAATAAACCAATCAGAGCGTCGTATCCCATTCCCTTTAAGAGCCAGGTGCACTTGCACCTTAGTGGATTGATATTATAATGGCACATTTGCCAAGTAGTAAGAAAAAACGCGAGCAGATCATCTATGGCCACACCTCATTTTAAGACCAACATGGGTGAAGATTGCGCCGCTTTGCGCTGGGTGTAAGCCCATAGAGACAAATGAGCAGGCGCACAGCCGTGCCCTCCAGCTGCTGGGTACCCCTCGGAGGGCGCCCGCCAGCCTTTCATCTCTTCCCCTTCCCTGTATCCACCCTCTCATCTCTCTGGTTTACCTTCTGCTTTCTGGGCTGGGCTCGAGCGCTGGGGACCAGTTGCTGGAGGTTTCCCACTGCGGCTCGCCGCTGAACCGATGTATGTATGCATATGTATGGGCTTGTTAAAGGTACATTCCTGGATTTGTGTCTTGAATTGCCCCTGTGGTGGAAACTGGCGAAAAACATTGTTATTTCTGTTTAAAGCTCCCTCTTGCAGTGCTGAGTGACTGGCACTCCTCACTACCCTCCCCACAGTGCTCCTAGGCCTGCACCATTCTCTGTCCCTCCCCCTGCAGTCACACGCCCTCTCATGGGCAGTTGTGTTTCAAAATATAAACAGTGAGTTGAGGCAGAAATGGGCGCGATAATGCAATCGAGCCGTGTACCTTTAAGCATACGTGAATGTTACATCTCATCTCATTCTCTCATTCTGTTGTCTGGAGCATATTAAAGGAAGCATTGTTGGTCTGCTATAGATTAAAGAGGAGACTCAAGTTAGGCAGAGTACTGGACCAATGTGTAAGGACACGAATGGTCAAAGCGATAACCTGATATTCCGGCATGATGTGATGCCGTTTTCCCAATACACGTTGTCTAAATCAATATATAAAAAAAGTGAAATAAATGAAAGGAAGGAGAATGGACCTAGGTCGATAGACTTGTAGGTGACTGAAAGGAAATGGGAGCCTTGTTGTCCTTTGTGTGCACGTGGGTCTGTGTGTGTGTGTGTGTGTGTGTGTGTGTGTGTGTGCGCGCGCAAATAGTGTGTGCGTTTGTGGTTTTCCGTAAGGCCTTGGTTGCACAGATGTACATGTGTATTGCGAATGCGTCAGTCCTTCTTGCGGTATATTCTTGTGGTCACTGATCTCGTACTGTATCGACTGTGTTTTCAGTCTTTCTACAGGAAGTATTGTTCAGCAGAGCAGGGAGGCTTCGCTTTGCCGCAGACAAACCTTAAAGTCCAACAAAGAGAAGGAGAGACAAAGTACACGTGACAACGGAGACAATCCTTGAAACCAAATGTTTTCCCACATGGGACATGTGTTTATAATTATTAATCAAGTGGCACCATATTAATCTTGTGCTTTCATAAATACGGATATATTGATTAGATAAAGAAATGTAATCTTCTGTTCAATCGCTATTATGACTTTCTGAATACCTCATTAAGTCACATTAGAGATACTGAAAATGCACAAATCCATTTCACGCGTGGGTGTATTATTTTGGTGTGAATTGCGAATTGCTTCAGGTGTATATTATCTTTTGTTTCTGTGTGCGTGGCCCTATGATCTGTCTTACCTGGCTGACAGGCATTGTTGGCTGGTTGAAACTAGATTACACAATCACAAATATCCTGATAGGGGCACATGCATTTTTCATCCTTCTGCCTGCCTGCCATAATTACTTAATTAATTTCCCACTAGATAGGTCAGCTCTAATCCCCTGGACTCCCCTGGGACTACCACTATAGACGCACCGTCTAAAGATGTATTGCAGCAAGGAGGGAGAAATAATAAAGAGAACATCCTTTTAAAGGAATAGTGCGTATTTATTGGCCATAGGGGGCAGAGCAGAGTTAATACAAGTCCTTGTGGCCGCACACAACAAGGGAAAGTGCATGCATATGCATTTTTTTCTCAGATTTGCATCCAAACAATAGGCTGTCGCAATATCTGATGAAAGTACAGTAGTTTCTCTTAAACGAGGCATTTAAATGTGATTGAAGGCAAATAGTGATTCTGCTCTGGTATGTATATTAGGGCTATGCAAAAAAATCGATACAGCTGAGTATAGCGATATTTTATTCCACGATACTGTATCGATTTTTTTGAACCACGTATTGATACATTAAAAAAAAAGTTTTAATTAATCACATGAAAAATATACAGAGCCAGACAGAGAATAGATATACAAGATGAAGGATATAATTCAATCATCAATACATTATTCATCTTTTAAACAGATTTAAAACAATGTGTAATGCAAATATTGTTCTAATAAATTGGAATTTAAATGTTTAATTAATTAGTTTTCACTCAATTTGTCAGCCGAGTTATCAATGTAATGGGATGTAAATATAAGACAACCCACGTGGTACACAGCAAATTGTATTTTCAGCTCTATTTTTTAATTTTCATGTAGATTATTGCAATGTAATATGTAGTGTAATGATATAGATCTTATACACTACCACTTCTAACTAACTTCCACTGTAATATTCAAGGTGTCTCAATTTCATTTTACACTCTCTCGTGAGATTGTGAAATCTTGTATGTTAAGGAACATTCTGCAGTGTTACAGTACAGTACATCGACCATGGTGTCTCCCAGAGCCGAAAATGAATTCCAGCTAATCAGATAAGATTTGTATATGAATGCATGGTCTAACATGCAACACATGCTCATCCTGTTTTTTACCTGTTTTTCTCTTGTTTTTTTACAGACCTAATAATGGTGTTTTATACAGTTGAATAACTCCAGTTTGAGCATCAGTAGAAAAAGAAAGTTTAAACATGACAACACATACTAAAAATAGACATAACAGTGCAGTAGTGCTACACTGACACATCAACATTTAAACTCCTATTTTGTATGTTGTTAGCCTTTACTATTTTCTGTAATGTCTACTTATTTATTAAACTGTCAGCTAGAGATAAAATGGTAATAAATATGAAGTTTGCATTGCTAGTATAACTAATAAATGACAAACATCATTACACAGTTAGGCGTGTCCCACGAATACCCAGAATGCCTTTGTGTATCTGTGGCAGGGAAATGGGATTATAAAACAATAGGACAGTTATATTAGGAGTCATGAGTGATATTAACATTCCTAAACTACACAGCATTAATTCCCATTTGGCCTCCAAAGTAAAGTCTAATGAACCCAGCATGAGATTCCTGCCGGACCAGGACCCATTTAATCGCTGATGAATGAATATAAGCGAGCATTGCAACATTTATTTAATCACACCCCTAGCCTCTATGGTAATGGCAAATAACATCTATTACTGGAATAATGTTGACCCATACATGAGTGAGTCCGCGGCCCTTCTTCTGCTGCTTCCGTCTGAAAAATGTTCTGTCAAAAGTTAGGCTGTAATTAGTAATTATCTGAGGATTCCATTTTTTTTATTTGAGCACTTAACAAATGAATTATGTGTCCGTTGAGGAAAGACATTGCCACAGTATGTCAACACGGCACAGTAGGACTGGCTACCCACTGGTACTGAACTGCTTTGCGCTGTGCTTTGTGTGTGCATAGTGGGACTCAAGTGGCCCAGAGTTCCCAGAGAGAGGAAGTGGGAGAGAGAGCAAGAGAAAAGGAGACCCGCAGAGAAAAAGAGTCACCAAAGGCAGATTTCTCAGAGTCCAATCAATCAGCCATTTTTCACTCTGGGCTAAATCCATGCTGATAATTAGGAAATCAGAGCAGTCTGGCTTGGTGGGAGCGTACCGGGCGGGGCCCCCCGAAGGCCCTCGGAGGACCTGAACTGTCTCTTCCCTTCATTAACTCCCCTCGTCCTCTCCCCTTGTCCGCCTGATCCTGCAAGCAGTCGGGGATGCTGGGTAATTCAGTCTCCTGTCACTGAGGTGACCCCGCGCCGCAGGGCTGAGGGAGCCCAAGATACAACACTCCTTTTTTAACCTCTCTCCCCGTCCCTTTTATCGCACGCACGAAGCCCGCCGCCGCCGCCGCTGTCTGCTATTATCGCCCGCTTTCTTTTTAGCTTGTAGCTACTCGTGAGGTAGTGATGGTCTAAATACCATGACCTTTTTATTTTCACGCTGACCTTCTTCGCAGACTTTAGCCAGAGTTCGATGAAAAGCCTGAAGTGTAGTCTTTCTCTTTTTGTGTTTCTTTTAGCCTTTCTCACCTCCCCCCCCCCTATCTCTCTCTCTCTCTCTGTGTGTCTGTCTGTGTCGCAGAGTAATATCCCTGCCCTCTCAGTGTTCGCAGTGCTTTATGGACACTTTATTGCCGTTCTTAGCTGATTGCTCATATTTATTTACACCGAAAGCAGTTATGAGGTGTGAGATGACAATGCATTGGGCAAAGATAAATGTAATGTTCATCTCCCGTTAGCTTATTAGAATGTTTTACTAAGTAATATATTATTATTTTTTTCACTTCGGCGCCGCGGTTTAGAACTTTCTTGCGGACGTATCTTAAAATAAGACTGCCAGGAACAAAGGTTGTATGAAAAGGGGGGGGGGCATATTTTTAACCAGTGACAAAAAAAACTTGAATGATGTGTCATGATATCCACATTTAATAGGGGCTATACAGAAATGCTTTTCTCATGCACATCCACCCACCCACACAGATTCACACTCAGGATGATTTTTCCCACTATGGATTTGCACATCTCCATTAAACCTGAATAACAATGTGATTATTGCCTGTGACAAATGAAGAGGTTATAGTCAAACCATTAAACACCTCGTAGCGTTTGATGGGAGACATATATGACGACTTAAGGTGCCAGAGGTGAAGAATTACTGTCTGTTTATATCCCCACCCGCTCCTCTCTTGTCCCCATACTGCCCCAAAAATAATGTTCAAAAGCTTGTAATTCAGCAGGATTGAATGTCTGAAAGAGAAAATCCTGCAAACGACTGTAAATGGTATTCTCCTTCACAGACAGGCAACCACAAGCAGACCCACATTCGCACAGATACGGAGCCACATTCACACACAGATACCAAACCTGTTTTTCAAAAGTATGTTAATCGGTAGGTTTTGAGGCTGCAAGCGTTGAGCTGCCACAGAAACCGTCAATTGAAATGATAATGGCACACATTTGCTGTAGTGTTGCCTAAAGTCAGCACAAGGTGAGTCACGCGTCTAAATCGTGTCTTTACAAAAAATACATGTCAATATGAATCACATTATACACTCGCGTTACACACACACACACACACACACACACACACAAGAACACACACACAAGCACAAAGACACCCCAAAATATGCACATGCATTTACAGTATTCATAGTGATGACAGGCAGCATGTTTCACTGAACCACTTTGGTGACTGACAGATTGTGGCAGGTGAACAGGTTCAAGCAGAGTGACAACATCGTATTTATTCTCCCAAATGCATGCACACACACACACACACACACACACACAAACGCACACATACACACACCCCCTCACACACACACCTCACCAGTATTACCAGTGCTAAAGCCTTTCCTGCCCCTCAAGCTCATCGTGTCTGGTGGTTATACCGCTCTGCTGGAGACTGGAACTACCTCAGGGGTACTGGGTGTGTCAGCCTGTTCTAGCATGGGGGACCGGAGAGGGGGGGGTGTTCGCTACCTCTCCCTCTAAAGACAACCCACCACACAGCAACGCCACCGCCACTGATAGACACCAAGCATACGCCCGTCCCCATCCTGCCCAGACTCCTGCGGGGCACACTTTAATGACTTCCCCTGCCTCCTCCCGGTGTATTTAGATGGGGGCCGCCGTCTGAAAAAGACGGGCGGAGATTAGCATATCAGAGGTACAGATTAGTGCCTCTGTGGTGTGTGTATGTACTGACAGAGGGGGTAATGAGAAAAAAGCCTGAATCCCATCCCCAGTTAGCAGAGGGAGTTAAAATGGAACAAGAGACAGAATCCCAAGGCTGGTGGTTTGATCACCACTCTTTATCTACTCTATGCAGTTTGCCATAAATGAATTCTGATTGGTGGCCTATAATCTACTATGTTCTATGTTCAACTTTAGCATTGATCTGCAAGAATGGGCAGGCCCGGACTTTTAGATATGCCAGGATCAAAACCAGGCTGGGCGTCGGTGACACAAAGGCAGCAGCAGGCTCAGAAGTTCAGAAAAGCGAGCGCTACACTCTGTGAAGGTGGGGAGTGAAATCTCCCCTATGCAGTGCATTTCCAGTGCTCTCTATTCTCCTGCGGGTTGACTTGGTTTTGGCCCTCATCCAGCGGATGCAACCCTGCCCACTGCCACCCAGCGTGAGGCCCGGGGCCGGCGTCCTCTTCTCCCGGGTAGAGTGACACTAGAGCCTGACCGCCTCTGCCCTCTCTCTGCCGCAGGGCCAAAGAGCTCCCTGCTCCCATAGATTTTTCATTTGTGGCTCTGGCAGAATCAATGTTCTGTTTTTACCGACCCGTACAGGACCAGGGATCAGCATTTCCAATCCTCCCCTCCTCCGCCCCACCCTTATCTTGTTGAATGTGTGAATGTGTGCGCTTACGTGTTTACCTCATATCTTGCTCTCCTTAACCTTACCCAACTTTCTGTCAGCCCTTAGAAAACCACATCCCCTGTTGGTATTTCTTTTTTGTCTGTCTTTCTTTCTGTCTGCCATTTTTTCCCCTGTACTCCTATTCTAATTCATGGGAGTTTCTGTCAAACTATAGGCTCAGTCCCAGTAAAAAATATCCCTCCCAAATTCTCATCTCCCTCATCAACCACCCAGCAGGGTATTTAAATACGGAAGTATTTATTTATATAGACAAATCACCGGAGCTGAGGAGCTGTTTCCGTCATGCTGAAGGACTGGAGCCGGTGGAGGGAACGGTTCTCAGGGAGCCAGAGAAACTAGGGCAGGAAGCAGGAGTCCCTCTTTGACAAAAAAAAGTGTTTGATCCATCTTTTAAAGCACTGCATGGGGCAGCAGAGGAGTTCTTCTACACCTATTTTCAATAGCACCGAGGAGGGTAGCAGGTATATTCTCCTTCAATACCCATGGTACCATGTTTCCTAAGAGACTGATGGACTGCTAAAAGACATTGTTACCTGTATGCTGCATTCCCCCGACAATGAATGTGTAGCAGGGATTCTCATTGAGCCTCTCTGCAGCCGTTGTAGGCTTTACACCACGTCAGTGATCCCTCAGTTTTGCCCACAGAGAATCGGACACGCGCTCAAGCAGCATGGATACTTTGGGACGATATTAATAGAAGACTGTAGAATACAGAAGAAGTAAATCTTGGACCCCACTATATGCTCCGATACTGCTGCTTGAGGTGGTCATTGTACAGTCTAAGCACACAAAGAAACACCTAATTGTATTCACACCACACACGCAGACAAATGCTCCCTGCAGACATTTGGGTTGGTTAATTGGATTTTCCCCTACTGCTGACGAACCATCAAGTGAGGCGCCAGGTTTTTGCCGGTCTCTGTTCATATTGTTCTGTAATAGAAATTGAAAACCTCCCACACTGCTCTCATTACTTGCCTCTAGACACGATGGAGGCACTGTGCTTGCAAGTAAAGGAAAAGAAGCACACATTTAGAAGATGTTTTGGATTTATATGAATAATGTCGTTTTAACCATTCGGTTGACCAAGTAGCAGCCAATAGTGTTCTGACTCTGAGGTAAACAATGCTGTGTTTGAGTTGGTGTTCTTCTTAAACTTGGGTTTGAGAACCATGTTAAATGGGCCAGTATTATTCTGGATTTATAGAAATGTCAGTATCAAAGTGGTGGTCATTGATACTGACATATCATTATGCAGTTATTTAAAAAAACTCCCATTTTGAACAGGATATTTTCATATGTAACACGTACATGAATAATACCTGAGCAGAATTGGTGTTCAATCAGACCCCTCTCGTATACTACAAAAACAGTTTATTAGGACATAATTGAACAAGGATCTTTGGCGGAATGGCTAGTTTGGGGGGGCTTCTTCTCATCATACTGGTAAGTATGGATGTATCCAACAGCAACTTTCACCCACCGAACAGGCCAGCAGCAGACGTGACGTTTTAACAGCAATAACATGATGTAAACATGTATGAACATATGCAACCATAATACAACTTAAAAACAATAATAAACATACATGTAATACCCATAATAAGGTCAAGCAATGTTTAAAAACAAACCTTTACTATTCACGTTAGTGAAAATGATACAACAGAAAAGAAAGACATGTACAACCATTGAAAGACAAAGAAAAGGTTGAGCTGGGGAGGTGGCGGGTGTTCTGGAGCGAGCTCAGTCAGCTAAGTGACAGCTGAGTGACAGCTGATGGCTGGGAAATGGGCAGACTACTGTGGCCTGCCTGAACCAACGCTACGCTTGATTTGTGAACAATGACGATAAAATAATTGGTTGAAGTTGTTGTTGTTTAATATTTCATTCATACTGACATTGTGCTTAGACATGAATTGAAGACCTGCGATAGGGCGAAGCACCCCCCCCCCCCGTACACGCACATTCCCCCATGAGCCCCCTTGTTCTGTACATGGTACTGGGGACCCACCCTTAGCTCTGCTACATGCATGTCAAGGGGGGATTTATTGTTTGATATATGTCATGCTTTTGTGTTTGACGGTTTTCAAAGTTTTGAGTTCACTTTTTGCAAATATGAAGATGTTATGATGTAATATATTCAAATTTAAAATGAGAATATTAAATTAACAGATAAAAAATAAAAAAGCTCTGCCCCCAGTACCCTACCACTTTAATAGAAAAGAAAAATAACATGCATAGAAAATACAAGTGAGGAACGCCCCAGTTGTAGTAAAAGATACAGACTCGCTCCACCGTCCCTCTCCAGGACATGATAGGGTTCAGCCTTGCTAGTAGAGCCAGTAAAGACTACATACAGCCATGTGCTGGCTTTATTTGGTCTTCCATCCCAGAGATGTTGTCTTAGCAATAAGCTCCCAGGGTGCGCAGATTTATTAACACCTACAAGGTGGAGGGTTGCTGTGTACACTCTGTTTTCCCTCCTGGTGCCGCCCTACAACCTGAGCAGGGTGTATTTTGGTCTTTTCCTACGATGCGGTCTCTGGAGCAAGCCACTGTTCTTACCTCTGCCTGCCTTCAAACGAACACTCTTTAAAATTGGTTGCGCATCTCCGGTGAGCATTTCCTGATGCAATATCATCCTGTCCCAGCCGTGGTTCTCCACAGCCCGCCAGCGTCGCCGCCCGGCGTCAGGCCCAAGACGCAGGGGAAGTGTTAAGGTGCAGGCGGAGAAGCTGGGCAGGTCTTGTTTCACCTCCTCTCCGCTTTCCACAACCGTATATTAAATCCCGCCCACTCCCTCGGAAAGCTGAAGGGCCATAAAAGGCAGCGCGGAGAGGAGGAAAGGAGGAATCATTACGCGCAATTTATAAACCATTAAGAACCGTATTAAAATGCCTGCAATCTATTTCACCCAGTGGTGGGTCCTGGCAACGAGGGGTGGCTGTGGGGGAGAGGCAGTTCATTTAGAGAGTGTGTTCTCGCCGGTGTGAATGTGTACGCTGTTAATAGGGTCCAGGGGGTCACCTCTAGCCTAGGGAGGCTGCATGCCTTTTGTACCGGTGCCCAGCTCAGCAGGGGGAGAGAGGAGGGCGAACAGGGAAGGCTGACAGAAAGAGAGAGAGAGAGAGAGAGAGAGAGATGGCGAGATAGAGCAAGACGCAGATGGGCGGATAGGGGATAGCGGAGTGGAAGAGATAGGATATTGCGCATACAGCCCACACTAGTCCACATGGTCATCCCTGTGCTTTACAAGTAATTGGTTTGTGGTTTCATTACTGCACGGTTACACAGGGACTGTCGTAATAACGGAGTATTAGCATATTGTACCAATCGCCCCTTAAAGTGCCCTGGATTATGTTCTAGTCGCACTGTTCTATCTGCTGTCTTTGTGTATTACTCCAGACTATACAGTATACAGAGTTTGTGAATGTGGACAGAAGGTCAAAGGGTCAATAACTGTGGCGTTGAGAGCGTCTGCTCGGAGCCGAAGGGCCCTCGCTCTCCATATCACAACAACACCACAGTCAATACACTCCAGATTGAGCCCTAATGCAGAACACTGCACAAATCCATAATCTTAAAAAGGTTACACGTCAAACTATTAAATACTTTATTGATCCATATGCTATCTGCAGTGCTTGCATAGAGATCTATAGATACTTTGTCCCTAGCAAGTGGGACAGGAGTAGGAAATATCTTTCTATTCTTGGTATTCTTTACTCTTCTGTGTTTTTCTACACAGGAGGTGTGGAAAATGGGGGAAATATTTCTTTCTTTCAGGAGAAGTAAACCCAATGTTGAACCGTCCGCAAAATGCTGTGCGTCCTGAAAGAGCAGATTACAATAACATTTTACTATAGCATTCAATTTGTTTTTCTTTCACCAAAAGATACCACGGGAAGCAGCCGTGCAGCAAAGTTTTAATTTTAATATAGGCTCTGCTTCAATTTCTTTCTTTTCTCTGAGATATAAA
Source organism: Percopsis transmontana (assembly GCA_025447815.1). Taxonomy (NCBI): domain Eukaryota; kingdom Metazoa; phylum Chordata; class Actinopteri; order Percopsiformes; family Percopsidae; genus Percopsis; species Percopsis transmontana. The sequence continues at coordinate 25,733 of JAOEHI010010192.1, forward strand.
TACCTCGCATCCAGAAGGCTCTAACAAGATTTAAAAAAAGAGAGAAAATAGAGGTCTACCTCTAACTTAGACTATAGAAAAACAATTTCAAGACTATCTCAGGAAACAGCTTGAACAGTCCATTTTAAATCAATTCACTTCTTTTTTTTATACCTGGTAAACTTTAAACCTTGCAGAACATTCCCTTATCCGATAGAGAAGCCGAAATGCTGTCAAGTCTTGCCTCCTTGTACACATCCCCCATCTTTTTTTTTCTTTCATTTCTTTCACGTTAACATGTCTTTTAGCTATTTAGAGCAACTGCATCACAATTACAGCTACACACTGTAGAAGCTGTGATAATCTGTGTTGGTGAGGCGACAAATGAAAACAAAAGCAGGTGTTGTTGGGGATGGGGATTTCGTTTAGCAGGTGCAAATCCCACCTTGACGTCTGAATGTGAGAGACAGACAAGGGGCGGAGACAAAAAGGAGGGAAGATGGAGGGAAGGAAAGAGGTCGGAGCGGCCGAGATGGATGGGGAGGGATCAAGATGGAGAACGAAGGAGGAATACAAAGTACAGAGAGAAGGATGAATAAAAAATGCCCCAAAGAAAGGTGTCAAAACTCGCCGGCTGGCAGTTCCAGCTGTAGCAGTTATGAGGTGTTATTACACAAAAACTTTGAGAATAATGGGTGAGAAATGTGAACAAGCAGGAAAGAGCAACAGTAGCTCAATAACAGGTGTGTAGAATGGAGAACGATGGGGTGTGACCTCCACTGCATGTATGTTGGACAAGAACATTTAGTCATTTTTGGGGGGCGGGGGTGTGGGAGAAATGAACCCTTTTCGGCGACAGAACTGAAAAGTAACACCGCAGCAGGGAGAGCCAGGGGGAGCGGTAGCATGGTGCTAGAGAAAGGCATTTCGCACACCGGGAGAAAGAAATAAGCTGGATGGCAGTTATGGATGTGCGGTCAACAGAGAGACATAGGAAGAGGGGAGGGAGAGAAATCGAAAGGAGAGAGAGAGGGACTGCGAAATGGGGGTGACAATGAAAAATGGAGGCAGTTAAAGATATCTAGTGACTGATCTGTTATTACAGGAGGAGGGAGACAAACAGCTCCTTTTTTTACAGAGAAATAAAGGCACTCATCAATTCAAATCGGCAGGGGTCCTGGGCCTCACCTTTCCTCTGTCAGACGCTGGGTGTCGAGCCTTGTTCCCCCCCGTCCATTCATCAGGCACAAGAAGCAGACGACCCCCTCCAAGGGGTAGCATCCTGGGTAATCTTGCGTGGCCGGAAACGTGGTGACGGCACGGACGGGCAGCGGGGCCCATTGTTATTTAGTGCTCACTTAGCCCTCCTGCACCCTGACACACACACACACACACACACACACACAATTTATGAGGACAATAGCTAGGCCTGCTGCACTTCACTGGAGCACTCCCTGATGGATGGAGAGAGGGGAGGAGAGGAGAGGAGAGAGGGCTATAGGGAGAAAGACTAGGATTGAACCGGTGCATGTATAATTCTTCTGCTCATCTGTTGCAATCTTTTAGATTGATTGAATGTTTTTTGTCAACTTTCAGGTTGAGCGTGCCATGCCCGATCATGTCCGCCCATGTAGGCGTCAGTTATTTGAAACTACTACAGCAGAGCCTCTAGTGTGGCGCGTGTCACGCTGCCCGCAGACCCCGCCCTCATTGGTCACCTCTGGTATGCGCATCTCTGGGTGCTCTGCTCGTGCGCTCGTTTCTGCCGTTTCTCCAGCGTCTCTGAACAAGGTCGAAGTTTCTCTTTGTTGTCTTATCTCATAACAAAATCCTGTTTTATAACAAATACAAAAATTCTGATGAAATTTCGATTGGCTGCTTTGATCCCAGATCCCAGTCAGTCCCAGTATATAGTCTATACAGTATGACCCTGTTTACCATAAAACAGTAATTTGTTAAGTCTGTTTGCGATGGGGTTTGACAGCTGGATAATGGCAGGAGATGTGAGGCTGGGTGATACCGGTCTCACGGACTTCAAGTGAAAAGTGACGTAAGCTGAGGTAACCTGCTCATATGTCTTGTAAAATGCCAGCGGCTCACCAAATGTCACCAGAATGTCAGCTGTTCCACCATCTGTGTCTAGGGCCTTTATTTCTACGGATTCATTCATTCATCTCTGCTCCTATAGGCAGGCCCCCCCCCCAACACACACACACACACACAGACACACATATATCTGTATTCCTCCACACCTCACCCTACCTCTCACCTCACTTTACCTCACAGCTAAGATTCGATCATAACAAACCATTAGAATATTCACTGAAAACACGTCCATTTTCATAAAGGGTGGGGAGGTGGGATTAATAAGCTTAACACTGCTTATGTTCCGTCCATTGTGTGCTGTAAATCAATAATCCTGTTATAACGTTCTTCAGCGTGGCATCGGAGCCCTGGCGAGACCGTCCCTTCTCTCACTCTGTTTCTCCCTCTTGCCCCCCCTCCCCCACTGAGTTATTTGAGACGTCCTGCTCTCTCCTTTGTTCTCCATAAAGTTGCCTTTTGGGACAGTCAGGAGCAAACACATGTATTTTTAGTTCTATCTACACAATCTGGTGTGAATCAACACTGGGGGGAATGGTGAGACTCCGAGAGCACCAGGAGGGGATAGAGAGGAGGAAAGGGGGAAAGGGGGAAGGGGGTTGGTTGGGGGGGTGGAGATGGGTGATAGAAGTGAAAGAGGAGAGTTAGTCATGAAATGCGAGGGGAGAGGAAGTCAGATGGCAGTAAGTTGGATGGTTCATTTTATATTTATACCAGAGCTGCTGTGAACCACCTCTCCATATTTGATCTATCGCTCTCTTCCTCTCCTCCTCCCCTACTCTACCTCTCCCACCGCTCTTCCTTGTTCACTGCCTAATGGTTACTGCTTGTTCACATTTTGACCTGACTTCAAATGCTTTGATTTTGGATGACAGTGATCTATTTGTACAGAACAAACGGAAGCATTTATAGCCTTGTCTACCTGTATGTCCTCCATAGGCATTCTGTATGTTTGCCCTTTAAACACCTCCGTGAGTCAAATAAGTACAGTCAAATTACATTACTGTATACAGTATATGGATCCTACAACCTTGTGTTTCTTACCAATTAACATGTCAGATATGTGAAATGTAACGAAGTTGACAACATTAACAAATATAAATAAATCAACAAAAAAAGATCCATATAGATAACAACCTTAACTGTTATCTAATTATTATAATAATTATCTTGGCTTAATTATTACCCTACATTATTCCTCTCTAATCTCATACTATGCTAATAAGGATATATCAATAATTTGAGAGCAGATTAGGAGTATGATCAAAAATATTTAAATATTACAATTTAACTACACATCACAACTACAGTTGTGATTGCTGTTCCCCCCATTGGCCTCTGCTATCCATAGCTGTTTGGTTTTGAATTGATCACCTACCCCTTACGTACTGTAGGTGTTGACATGTGCACGCTTCTGCAGTCTTTTCCAGTCTTTAGTGAGTTGGTACGGTTGGGCTTGCTGGGACTGTTTGGTCTCCCATGGTGGCTGGCAATGACTCTGCTCTCAGTGGGGTGGATGAAGAGCAGCGTGGAGTACGGAGCTAGGTTAATTTGAAACATGTTGGGCATGTCAGAGAACAAAAAGCTGTCCCCGAGCTCCAGCTGGCTGCTCCTCCACTCTGCTCCACCGCTGGCTGCCTGCGGCCCCCAGAGGCGTTAACACAGTGGCGGGAGAGCGAGAGCTGGCAAACTTCGGTGCCCGAGTTCCAGTCGCCGGTACTAACAATCCGCTGCCAGCGTCAGCACTAATTCATGCAACGGCACCCGGAATCCAAGATGATGATTTTTTCAGTTATGAAGAGAGCTCCGTCTTTTCAGTTGTTAATGAATTGCCTGCGCACGCCGTTAACGGCTCTCTTTGTGTCCTTTCTTCAAATACACTCCTATTGGGGCGTTAGGCATCTATTGCAGCTTGGCAGGCCTCTGTTATTGGACTACATTGACTCATAGCTAAGTGTTTTAGCCGACACAGCCTTTTCTAGTACTCAGGTGCACATTCACAATTATGCAAAGAAATACCAGAATAAAACCTTCTCAGGTGGAATAAAACAGTAGAATACACGAGATTCGTCACTGAGCTACAGTATTATCCTTACACAGTATAGCCTATGCACCCAGTGGAGTCGCAATTAATTTTTGCTACTGTTACATAATGCTTAAATGGCAATGAACTCTGGTGAATTCTGACACATGCGATATAATTGGGTGTGCAGTTTAATTTGAATACCCGCTGTATTAAATGCTTCGCAGATGAAGCAAGCAGCGCAAGATCAAGGTGAGTTCCCAGATGAGAGAGAGAGAACTGCGTGGATCCACGAGGATAAAGAAACACAGCGGGCCATCTGCACGTTTTATTCCACAGCCCCACATCTCACGTCGAATCCCAGTGGCGGGAAAGCATCCAGCAAAAGCATGGGGGCACATATGGCCGGTGACCGGTGCCGGAATTATCCTTCAAATGTAGGTTAATGAATTCAGGAGCGAGCTGCGCTCATGACCATCGGATCTCTGACAAGCCTGATGTGGACACACCTGCCAATCTATGGTGGGTCTCGGTCTCTCTCTGCGGGCCAGGTGGGGGTGGGGGGGGGGCATCGTTCAACACCTCGGAGGAGTCGCCCGGAGGGGGGGAGGCCGCGCTGGCAGAGATGCCGGGACACACAAGGCAGGTCCATTCATCAGCCGCCATCAGGAGCTAATGAAACACACTGAGAGAGTGATTAAGACACCGACACCTACTACAGCAGGCCCCTGCGCTTAAAGCATTAATCACACACAAGTGTCTGGCGTGTGTGATGTGTGTGTGTGTGTGTGTGTGTGTGTGTGTGTTTGACCCGTCGCTACATGTATACACACGGTGTTGTTGTCCTCTCTGCGTCCTTGGACATGCTCCATCAGCTTTGTGGCTGTGCCAGTAAAAAAGCCTGGACCCGATCGGAGCAGGAATGCCAGAAGCTCCGCCCCCTGCTCACCATTAACCCCAGCTGTAAATTGATTAATCAAACCTGGCTGACAATTTGTAAACACCAGAAACCCTGTGCCACGTTCTGTCAGGGAAAAAAAAGAAGCGTACCCTCTGCCTCACCAATGAATAATACAATGCAGATGGCACGGGCATTATATATTTATTTAGCAAAAGTGTATTTTTTCCTACGATTACTCATTGCTGTCTGGTTATATATAAGTTCGTCACATGGACTTATATTGGGAAGCTTCCGTACCTCTTTTAGAAGTCTAAAACATGGAACCGCTACAAATTGGTTCAGACGACACCCCGGCAACGCCATCTGGGGATGGAAGCAGAGCGAGTGATCTACGTGGTGGTTATGACTGAGCCAAGATGAGGTTTTAATTTTTTAACGATGAGGTTTTATTGACTAACAAATGAAGACGGGCTGAAGGTGATTATTTATATCTACTGTATTAATTAACTTAATTAAGATTTGCTTCCCGTGCCCCTGTTGTTAATTACATCCATGTCTACAGTGGCGAGTACAGGCCGTAAATACAGATGTCATCTCTGCACAGCCGCTGCTAGAGATTAAGCGCAGCATGTGTTTGTGTGATTTTGTGTGTGTGTGTGCGTGTTTGTGCACAGGTTTAAACATTCAGTTAATAGTGCTAACAGTGCTGTGCAGTATTGTGTTGAGGTGTACGGCGCATAATAATAGCAGCAAAGGTATATACGTCATTGTTATTGAAATGAACTGTGTTCTCTTTAGAATTGGGAACACAAGAACAGCTCTGTTCCGCGCGCATCTTCGACTCGCTGAGTAGGCAAACCTACTCTCCCGCTTGCTCGGTCTCTATCGGTTCCCCTGCCTCTCCCCCGCTGCTGCAAATGGGACAGCGACCGAGGGGCCTGCACTACAAGCAGCAGATTAAAGGATTACCATTAATTAGATGTCAGGGACAGAGAGGAAGCTCTGCCTGTCTCGGCCATGATACAATATCTGTTAATCTGCTGTGCTCCTGGATAAAAAGAAAAATCAGTTCATTGATGGGGGTAGAAATGGAAAAAAGAGGGAGGGGGCCAGGAAAGAATGGAAACATGAAAAACGAGGGGAATGAGTGAGAGAGAGAGAGAGAGAGAGAGAGAGAGAGAGAGAGAGAGCTAGAGAGATAGGAGGAGGGATAAAGGGGCTGAGAAAAAAGAAAATATGCTTTCAGTCCTCTTGAATGTACATTGAGCCATCAAGCTCTTCCCTTGGAAACAGAAGGAACTGAGGATAATGGAAGGATGAGCCTGGAGGAGAAACAATGAGGTAATAAGAGAGGGCTTCATTCAGAGACAAAGGGTTGAGGAGAGGGGTGAAGTGGTTGGGGCCAAAATGGAGAGTGCCATGGAGAGGCGTTTTGAACCAAGCATCAAAGTATATTTCGGACGCTCAGATAGTCGTGCTCAGATGTTTTCCCTGGAAGACATTCGCCTGTTTGATCTGTCAAGTCGTTTTCCAGCAACTGTATGATTGGAAAATGACCATCTCCACATTCCCAATGCCATCCTCCCAGTGTCATCCTCCCAGTGTCATCCTCAATTGATGCCTTGGTTGGATGAATGGCAGGTATGCCAGGTGATTGACAGGTGACGGGCCAGAGTTTGATAAGGCACTGGCCCGTAATGGAAGTCCTGACCCTGCTTTTAATGCTATTAACCCAAACCAGATAGACCATCTGTTTCTGACAGGGGAGGTTGGAACTGCGCCTCGGGCCAGGAGAGCACGGGCTATTAGGGTCCTGTAAAACATCTTCCCACAGCCAAAGAGATAACCCTTTACCCTGTGGGCATCCTGGCTTCAGCTGTCATCGCAGTCCTGAAAGATCACTGTCAGTGAGCCTGCACATCTGCGCATCTTATCATCGTGTTATAATGGCTGATATCATGTATATGAAACATGAACTATCCGGAATGGGGCTTGATCTAGCTGTATACCACAGCTATATTTTCCACCAATAAATTTTCTGTATGCTGGTCTGGTTGAACGCCTCAAGGCACGCGCAGGGTTACATTCCCACTGCAGCGCATTCCGCCCAGGGTGGATTCAAGTTGCGAAGGGGTAATTGATGTAGAAAGGCTGGGACATCATTTTCTTATGGCCAAGCATAGGGCACTCCCTCTATTTGAGAAGAGGGACTTTGGGCACCCCATGAGCCCCTCTCGCCTGAGACTCTAATTACTTTGGGGACCTGGAGAATTCAAAGGATTTAGATAGGAGGGGGAAAAAAAGTATTTCCAATTTAGTGCACCACTTGATGTTTGTCTTCGTTTGTCGTATGACTTGTGCTGTGAAAAGCAAACGGACACAAAGTGCACATTTCTGCCTCCTGATAAAGGAGAAACCTTATTAGACGCTGTCAGGGCTGTGTTTATCCCTGGGGAGTGTGCTTGGGTAATAATCTCTGGACAAAAATGCTGTAACCTCACCCCCTATCTTCATCTCGCAAAACCCAACCCCTGCCTGTCCCACCGCCAGCATGACTGTTGGCTTACCGCAGAGCTCGGGGGGGGGGGGGGGGGGGGGGGGGGGGGGGGGGGGGGGGGGGGGGGGGGGGGGGGGGGGGGGGGGGGGGGG
>JAOEHI010010210.1:7088-33376 GCA_025447815.1 Percopsis transmontana
CATGAAATGCATCTAACCAACAAACACAACCTCACAAACGTATACACTTCAGTGGAGTGTGTGTGTGTGTGTGTGCGTGCGTGTGTGCGTGCGTGTGTGCGTGCGTGTGTGTCAGTGCAGTCTGCGGCCACTCCAGCACGAGCTCTTGACTGATGAGCAGATAAATGGACTGTTGTTGCGAGCAGCGCCCTGCCTCGGCTCAACTGACTCGTCACACAGCTGTTCATACATCAAACCAGTCCGCACGCACGCACACAGAGGAAGCTGCATAAACACACACGCACGCACGCAACCACACACAGTTAGCAAGAGCAGCTACACAAGACCGCAAACAGAAGACCGGCTGAACAAAAAAGGGAAAGAGATTTTTTAAATAGAGGAGCCTGTGAGAGGCAGAAAGAGGCAGACAGGGGGCGCCGAGGGAGCCTGTGGTGAGAGTGTATTTTTGGACCTGAGAGGACACTGTGTGCGTGTGCGTGTGTGTGTGTGTGTGTGGGGTAACCCAGGAGGCACCCTCTCATGCCAAGCCTAATTACCTCCAACTCAAAGAGAGAAAGAGGGAGGGAGGGAAGGAGGGGGGTATTTGGGGGCAAGTGAACCTTCTCTCCACATTAAATGGAGGTGAGACAAAAAATACGACTCCCCAGAGGAGGAGAGGAAGAATACAAAACCCCTGTCCACCACGTATATGTCTGTGTGTGTGTGTGTGTGTGGAGGGGGGGGGGGTAACTTTTGTGTCAGATGGACAATACAGGTACACACACACAGCGGCACACAGTGTAGGCTCCAGCAGTGCCAGTCGCTGATTGGACCGTCTGGGTGGAATTAGCTGCTAAAGGGACAGGGGAGGACAAACAGGCATTGGCAGACGGCCCCTCTGCCACCTGGAACACCCAAACACCTCCCCAGCATCACAGCTAACTCTTTCTGTGTGTATACACTATCTATCTATCTATCCATCCATCTGGCTGTTTATGGTTATTTCACTGAAGTTCTCTCTCTAGTCAACCTTTTTTCCACTTTTGTTCCTGCACTCATTGTTTGCCCCTCCTCCCTCTCCCCCCCCCCCCAGACAAACAAACAAAAAAACCAAACAAACGGACACACTTCATGCAGCCTTTATGCAAGGTTCCACAGAGACGGAGGCCTATCAAGGCCAGATGAGATTGAGAGGAGGAGCGCCAGACACTCACAGAGGCGAAAAATTGTGTGGCTTGCAAGGCTGTGCGAAAAAAATCGATAATGCGATTTTTCCACGATACTGTACAAATTCTTTAGCCCCACTTATCGATACATTAAAAAAAGTTTTAATTAAGCACAAGGAAAATAGACGGAATAGATATTCAAAAGAATGAATGATAGATAGCTCTAATAAATTGGAAGGGCAATTTTGAATTAAATAGTTTGACTCGAATTTGAATTTTAATCTGTATTGAATTGAATGCAGTTATCAATATCATGGGATGTATATATTAGACTACCTAGGTGGTACACAGCAAGTTGTATTTTCAGCTCTATATTAAATTTTTCACGTAGACTAGTGCAATGTATCGTGATACGTATTGTATCGTGAGGTCCTTGCCAATACACAGCCCTAGTGGCTCGGCTCCTCTACTCTCCAACTCTCAGAGGGGCAGGAATTAAGCAACGAATAGTAGAGTTAGCAGAGTACAGTACAATATGTGATCTAAGGCGAACCTGCCGTGCAAATAATGTACATCCATTTAGAATAGAAATTTTACAAATACAACTGGATGTCCAGTTGTGTTCTATCTCTAGATTAAAGCGTGACACTGCGTTTCTCTAAGGCATCCTGCATCCTTCACCATGAAAGGAGGTAAGTTTTGAGTACATATAGCACTTTGAGTCCATCCTAATCATTTTCAAACAACCCGCGCGGTTTCTTTCCGGTCTGATACGCATCACAACTAAGTCCTTGTTTGGTTTCTGTCTCAAGGCTAGGTAAACATAAAACACACACACACACACACACAGCTGTGTTTCTCAAATGGAGTATGCGTGTGAGAAAACATAAAATATGATAACAATAAAAATGAAAACGGTACGATGTGAGTGTTGGATAAGTCAAATCTTTTTTTTTTCCCTATATGGACTTTTCTTTTAGGTTTTAGTCCAGTAAAGTGGGAATTTTTGGAAAATATTTGCAGAAGCCAAACCAATCTAAGGTCAATCAGACACACACACAGACCTTATCTCGTGCGTGTGTATGTTTATGGTCAAATGGGTCCCTATGTGGTTGCTTTGTGTGCGCACTAACTGTACTGTATGGACATTGTCTGTGTACATGCACAAGAATGTAATATGCTTAATGTTTATGTTTGCATGTGTGTGTGAGCACTGACTGGGCGTGTAATTTAAGTGTGCGGCACAGGCGTGTGTGTGAGTGTATGTGTGCATGCGTGCTCTCTGCCCTTACAGAGAGATGAGGTGAGCCACTCTATCTAAGGGCTCTCAGTGTAAGGCAATAAACACGGCTGCAGTGGCCCGGCAACCAGGCAATGAGATTTGCCAGCTAGTTGTAAATGTTCAATCACTTTCCTCCAATACGGCCTTTCCTGCGTTTCTCTCTCTGTCCCCGGCCAAAAGGATGGAACGGCGGACCGAGTGACACCATTGAATGGCTCCGAGGGGGACTGGTGAGATACAGTATGTGAGACACAGTTAGGAAAGGAAAGGGGGGGAGGCAGAAAGAGAGACATAAGGAAGTAAAGCTTGAGAGGAGCGGGGGAGGAAAACAAGTGCGACACTTAACAAGGGCAGCCTAGTGTTTTACACGGCACCTCAGTGGGAGTGGGAGTGTGTGTGTGCATGTACCTTCAGCTATACTTCAGCTAGCTGAACTTGTGCTGTTAAACCCTCCGGTCAGAAGGGGGAGCTCTCACTGCCTGTTGTATTTACCACTATGTTCTACCGAGGTATACTATCATGAGGCTTGAAACCCAGAAGTCACTTTTTTCATCTGTCTGTGCTCATGGCACTCATAATGAAACTCATTCATCTTTGATGTAGTCATGTGCAAACACATGACAATGATGACATCATCTTTTCATTACAATAAGGTCATTTATCAGACGCTTTTATCCAAAGCAACTTACAATTACATGGTGCTATTACATGGAGCAGATAGGGGTGAGGCATCTTGCTCAAGGATGCTTACAGGTAGGCCAACCCTGGGGCTTGAACCCACGACCTTCCAGCTGGGAGTCCAACATCCAGACCACTAGACTATCCTGCCCCATGGATTGTCTGTGCAATTCCTGTTATGGTATCACAATCTAGACATTTAAACATTGAAGAAACGTTTGAATGATGACGTTTTGGTGGCCCCGAGACACAGAAAACACTGAGGAAGTATTTCACTTATTTCAAGGTTGAGGAGAGGGCGGAGAATGTAATTTCCAGTCTGTTTCAAGCCCCCTTTGATAAGGAAACGGTGTGAAAATGTCATCGTAATCTCAGGTAACGCGCTCTAGCTGCCGTGTATGGCAGATGTCTTGCCTCGCAGTGCGGTGGGCGGGAACACGTTTAACATATCTGTCAGCCCTGCATCAGCCCTTGTAAGCTATATTGACTCGATAGCAGTGAAAGCCTGCAGCAATGGCCCTGCGCATGCCTTGCCCGCAGGTGGGGGGGGGGGCATTGACGAGACCAAAGGAGGGGAGTAAGGGAGATCGAAAGTGATGGCTCATGGAGGACGAGAGCGAGTGACAGACACAGCAGTAAGAAGGGTTTCTAGTTTTTAAGCTTCCCCGTCCACCCCTGTTTATTCACGGCATCTGCATTTATTATTTTTTCATTCATTTTCATTTTATTTATTTCTTTGTTTTCCACCTATCAGGAAGTTGAAGCGAGGTTCCACAGAGAATGGTCAGTGTGTGTGTGTAAGTTAGACCAGCAGGACAGGCATATAAGGTCTGCAATGGAATAAACACATTTCAGATTTCTTGACAAATGACCTGACATTTGACCTTCAACATAAACAAGGTAACTTGCAAGGGAATGAGACAGATAGACAGATAGATGATAGAGAGAAATAAATACAAAACAACTGTCAACTGCACCAAAAAAGCTGCATATTAATTATACAAAAACAACTTTCATATTTCCTGCAGTGTTGACTCAGAGACTCAGTCTCAGATTCACAGTATCTTAAAGCCGCAGGGAGCCCAAGATAACCCCCCCCTCTCCAACAACTTGTCAACAATATCTCAGTTGGAGACCAATTGGGAGAGTTACTGAGATCATCAAGACCACTGCGTTGGCAGCGAGGGGGCACGAAACCCTCTTAAAACCACCATTTTGTATCTTCTGGTTCTGCTGCTGTTTTTTGTGGCACGGACATTGATATTTAGGCATACTTACAACAACATAAAATACCTAATATGACTAACTCAGAATTTAGACTGAATGAAAGATTTTGTACAGGTAAACTAAGGTAAGATAGCTATGTGAAACCATCCTGAGATTACATGTACTTTAGCTTCACTCAGCTACAGTACATCAATCTGGTACATGGTCCAATTGCCTGCTGCAATTGCCTAGCCTCTTATAGCCATAAATCCTTTATGTGTTGTAATAGCTCAATTGTACAGAACATTCAACATTTTGTTTTCTTTTGTTTTAAAAACAATAATTGGTTTGTCAATTTGGTTGATCAGTATTTTGAGATGCAGCCGTAAAAGGATATTGCTGAATTTGTCTCCCACCTTCTCTAATTCTACCTACAGTATTTGGTTTTGTACCTGGGCTGATATCACATAATGATATCACATAATAAGTTCCACTACAGATGTGTTTTCATGAATGGATGCACTAATTAAAATACTGATGGAGTGATCGAGAATTTCAAAGGTTGACTTGTTGAATGTCACAACGGGCTGTGAGGTACGGTAGAAGGCCAGAGAGAGAGAGAGAGAGAGAGAGAGAAAGACAAGATGGAGACTTGTGAGAGCATCACCTTTAAATCACGATGACATTTCTCACTGCACTAATTGCCTCAGCTTAAAACGTTACCAACGCTGCGTCATTGATGTCTTGACACCAAGTTAATATGTTGATAGCAAAGAAACACACCTCTCTCTTTCCACATATCCATTTCTGACATTCCCTTTCCGTGGTGCACCTCAGAAAGGTCAGCTTGCTGGTACTTTGGCTAAGAAATGAAACAGAAGTACACACCATACATTGTTCCAAATGTTCACATTGTTTCATATTGTAAACTCACAAACTTACAGCACCTACCCAGGATACATTACAACCATTAAAAACCCTGGGCAGACCTGGCAAGCGAGCCAAATTAGCCCTCCCCACACTGGCTCGATGCTAATTCGACGTTACAAACTCGACATTAAAGGGGCTAAGCTCTCCTTCAAAGACCTTCTTGAAAGCAAACAGGAGAGATATAGGCGTGTGTTCCCCACAGGGGAGGAGCAGGGCTTTCTAGGAGCCGGTGTAACAAAGCCGCCTTCTTCGGCAGCGAGAAATAACTAAAATATGCAGACACAAAAAGAACACTTCCAAAGTCAATAGATAAGCAGCCTTCTGCGATTCTAGTGGGATCAGGCTGGCTGTCAAGACTTTGTGTGTACGGTTACATAATATGTCATTTCTGCCTGTTGAGTGGCACGTGTATAAGCTTGTGCCCCTAAAGATGTTTATAGTGCGAGTGTGTGTGTTTGAAAATGTGTTAGTGTTTTGTGTGTGGGAGAGACTTTCCTTTTCATTTCCTGTGTGAAACAATAGAGGAAGGTGGGGGGGGGCAGAGCGCTAGCAGGCAGCCACACGTTGCGCTAGCTGGGGAGAAAAACACGCTCCAACACGTTGGTCCAGCAGGCTTAGCTTGTGAGAGAAGAGGCCAGCAGATCTGTCCTAAACCCCCTACCATAATTCCTGGTCACCAACTCCAACCCCACACACACACACATTGAGAAGGCACAGATACTCTGTGGGCACTGCAATAACTGTGGCATTGGACGCCCTGAACAGCAGGGCTCAATTATAGCAGAAAACAACAGACCCATCTGAGCCCGGTGGGTCAGTGCACACACACACACACACACACACACACACACTATGTAGTGATACATTATGAAATGAACTCACATTTAAATAACACACTTCACACACACATGTTATCGTACAAAAACACCACACGAACGCACACCCGCACTAGTCACCTACGGCCCGTACGCACACACACACACATAAACAGGCAGGTCTAACTGCACTATTGTCAACAACTCAGCAGGCCAGACCAGACCAGCCGCTTCACGCTGCACTGATTAACATCCCCATAGCAACTGAACAGTGGGATGCCAGCTTCTGGGTGCTTTCTTTTATGTGTATGCATTGGAAAACACGCACTCGCATTTAATTACCTGATGGGAACTAATATAACACGTGGCTGTTTCTTTACCATTGTGTTTTTGAAGCGGGGCTCCTTCATTAGGGAGCATAGAAGATTGTAAGCATCCACACCGCCGTCCCAGGGTGCTCATGTATGCCAATGTTCTGGGTTAAATTGCCCTCTAATGTCGCTCCGTTGTTTTACTGGGTTTTGAAGTGTAATGGATGCTTTTATCCGTAGTACCAAAAAATACCAGTATTTTACTCACACACATTGACCTGTTGACGAATACAAGACAATGTATTTTCTGTTGTACGGTTTTCTGTTTTGTTCAATAGTCTCACTGTCCGATATCATACAGCACAGCTGTCAATTGAGTCATCATTATTGTCGAGGTTAGAAAAAACCCTGTACGGTGAGGTAAAATACAGGCAAAATACAAAAATCGATATAACATGTAGCTAAACAATGTAGCTATCTGAAAACCTAATGTCAATCTGTATTAATAACAAAACTCAGCCAATCACGTCATGGCAGACATTAAGCCCCCCTCCCCCACACACGCGCACACACACACACCTCGCCTTCGACCTATTTCTAACCTGTGTCAAGTAGGCAGAAAGAGCCGTAATGACCAGCTAATGACCTGATGTGCATACTCACACCCACATCACACAGTTTCATTAGAAGCCGCCTTGCATGCCGCAGACGGTGGTCGTATGCTCAGAAGTGAGCCCTCTCTGTTAATGTGACATGTCTGGGGCCCAAACATGGACCGCATACACCCATAATTGGGCACACTTCACCTCACTGAAAGCCTCAGCCATCCAGCAGCCCCAGTGCCCTCCTCCCCCTTAAGATGCTTTTGGGGGGGGTGCATGAAATCATTTTTCAAATATTCTTTTTAATCACAATAATTCTAATCTTTTTTGATGACTTCTAAATGTTCCATTATCTCAAACAAAATGTGGTTGCTGACATTGTATATTCCATATATTTCTATGCTATTTGTTATGCTGTTAAATGAAGGGGTTTGTTCGCTGCGTGCGTATGAGCAGGGTCACAAGCAATAAACCACTTGGGCCATGGGGTCAAACAGATTGAGACCCACTGATCTAGACGGGTAGAATATTCTGTACTACTCTTTATCACAAGTAAAGCAGCTTGCGTTTTGCTATTCTGGTCCATCTGTACATAATGGCACAATATCAGTATTCTCTATGCAGCCCTGACCGGTTAGGACGACTTTTTTCTTTTTCATACCCTCAAGGACAAGCACCGCAGCCGTTAAGATGTACGTATAGAGTACATATTGTAGCTATTGTTAAGAGCCCAGGATTTCCTTAACAGCAAGATCTCTGTATTTGTCCGCCCAAGGCTAGGCCTCACCCCGGCCCCTTGTGTACATATTGAGAGAGAAGCAGAATAGGAGAGCTCGCACAGGAGTCAAAGGGGGCGCCGAGAGAAGAGCCTGCTTGATAATTCTGTTAGCATGAGCACTATAGGCTAGCTGGTGCAGTGCCCGGCTGCTCTGCATTCAACCGGCACTCGTAGCCGTCTCCTGAGACACAGAGGGAGAGAGAGACAGAGAGAGAGGGAGGGAGACAAGGCCTATCTGTATTCACCGTGCCTTCATTCCATTCCCCTTAGGCCTTATTGAAGAACTAAGGGCCATTGGTGGAACGGCTGATAGCTAGAGAGAATATATGCTAGAGCAAAGGGAGAGAACAATGGCGATAAAGAGATAGAAGGAGAGAGGGGGGATTCATAGGTGAGGAAGAGGAGAGGAAAAGCCTGCACACCATTTTATCAATTTGTCTCTTAATTTATAAACACACACAGCTGTTAGGTTAAATGAAGTGGCAGCTGCAATGCTGTGACCTTGTATCACTGGTTAAGGTCAAACAGGCACAAGCAACGTATGGAAATTAAAAGGCAAGAGAGAAGCTGGAATCTCAAAATCTCTATTAAACCCAGTCAGTCCCCATTAACTTTTCCATTCTGAGATAACCAAGTGCTCTTTGAGCAGGAAATGCTCACGATTTGCTCTGAAAGCCCCCTTCGCCCTCAAGGACACTACACAGCATGCAATATCTAAAGTAGAAAATGGCCAGATTTAGTAGAAGAAATGGAACAAAATGACAGTTATGTGGCCCAAAAATCCAAGTACACGCTGATAAAAAGCCTTTAACGAGAAGCTTTCTGGCTGCGATAGCGTTTCCCGGAGTAAAGACTACATTTCCCATAAGCCTCCCATTGCCTTGTCACAAAGAGCTATGGAGTCAGATTAGTTTCTTAATTCACAAATAAATGTCACGCGATTCACAAATGCATTTCGTATTCACAAATAAATGTCACACGATTGTATTCCGTGATTCAATTTACAAACCACTCGCCATTTGTGAAAATCCCTGCATTTTTTTGTAGATTTTTGAGACTTTCCTGCACGGTTCGATTTACAAATACATTTTTTCTCAGATATTTCTTACAGTTTCAGCCAATCACATGAACGTAAATTTGAGGCTATGATTGACTGTGTGAATTGTGTGACATTTATTTGTGAACTAAGAAAATAATCTAACTCCATAAAGACCTACCGTTTTGCTAAATGTATAGAGATAATGATTTTACAGAGAACCTGTCCTGGTGACAAGAATTTGGAATATGTATTAAAAAATGGCAAACTTTATTGCTAATGGTCTCACTTTCTTGTGTCGGATACATACTGTAGAAGTGACACAAGAACATGGACACTGTTTTGGAACTAGCAGAAGACACCTTATAGTGCCCTTAAAGATAAATCTGTGTTGAGGGTTTTTGAGGGGAGAATGTCATATTAACAATTTTTTTTAAGTCAGCCAAGGAGAAAATAACACATTAGAGTATTCTAACTTCATATGTACTGTACTTTTCGGACAAATATCTTGGTCACGCTGGCCTGCATGGAACACAAACCAAAGGATCAATGGTAAACATTTCGGGAAGTGAGAAATGTACTGGTTTATTCTCTTAGTCTTGGAAATACAATTAACTCATTGCTTCAACAAATTAGGATACAAAGATTTGTGTTGCATTTTAGATGTCACTAATTTCTTCCCTGTGTCTTCACAAAAAAATCTTGTTGCGACAGATACAAACTGGCACTGAGAATGAAATGCAATGATTCTGGAGTTATCTAAAGATTACGTAATATAAACTGAATATATTAAAGGAGAATGTAATGTACTGTAGCATCACACCGTAACATCAAACCGTTACTCTCTCCACTACTCTTACAGACACAAAGCACATACAGAGACACTCATTTCAGAGAATGCAATCATTTATGTGGCATGTATAGGACATATCAACAGACTAGCTCGCTAGCAATCAGGGCTCTGACACCGTTTGATGTTGTGAAGGTTTGGAGGCGCTGAGAGATGAGAGATGAGAGATGAGAGGTAAGGATTTATTGCTTTTTGATCCTTATCCTTTATGTTATTTGATGAACACAGGCTAATGTATTGTACAAGCTGGAAGGACAGCGAGAGAGAGGGGGGGAGGGGGGGAAGCATAAGTGCAAGTAGGGATGCTCGACTCCCGGCTGAAAGGTCACAGGTTCGAAAACCTAACCCCCATGTCGACATATTAGGGTTGAGTGAGCACTACCACTTAAATAAAGTTACAATTCAAACATGAAATGATCAGCAAGGGTGTTTTGTGGAGGGCTAAGCTTAACATTATCAAATCCCCTGAGAATCACAGCCATTTTCAAGATAAATTGACTTCCTTACTTAAAAGTTAATTGGATAAAGCGACTCCCCACCTTTACCGGCAAAAGAGGTCACCTCCGCTTATTCATACGAAGGTAATTATTTATTACACGGCTGTTTTCCTCTACCTCTTTTAAAAAAGGCTGTACTCAACACAGGAGAGACCAGAGGAGGTTAGCATAGCCTCTGGCAGCAAATATACATTTTAAAGCTAATATGTGATTATACGATTTTTCGGTTCAATAATGTATTAATTTCTCATCCGCTTATAGATCATTCCCACAGATATATGTTCCATGGACAGCTCTCTTTGAATGAGTCGTAATTGTACGTCATCAACAGACATGTGCCCACGTCCACACACGGACACCCACACCCACACGGACACCCACACGGACACCCACATTCACATGCTGTTGAGGAGGGACGGTCTAGTTTCTATGCCGGTGAATAGAAGCCCCATTATTCAGCTAATTAATAACTTAATTAAAGCTCAGTGGCACGTCAACTCGGCTTGATTACATCATTATTAGGAGGGAATGGAGATCTCTCCAGTGGCACCTTGAGTGGTAAGGGAGGGAGAGAGAGAGAGAGAGAGAGAGAGAGAGAGAGAGAGAGAGAGAGAGAGAGAGAAAGCCTGTTTTTTAGGTTTTAGTTTAGCTTGTCATTGTCATCCAGAAATACACAGGACGCAAAAGAGAGATGAATAAAATAGCTTGGCTATTGAAATGTTTCAACAGCTTCCAAGAAACACAACATGCTCTCTCTACACACAATAAGCACACACTGGCACAAGACTGCATGCTGGACACACACATACACACACACACCTTTCTCAACTGTCATCCCATAGGCGGTAGATCAGCCTTTATCGGACCGTAAGGCTGTCCTCTCGACTTTTATGCCTGTCTCGGTTTGTTCTCTTTATCTCCGGCAACAATGAGCGGGGACAGGCCCGCGGTAATGAAATTAGCACAGACAAACCCTTCCATTCTCTCTGTGCCTCATTAAAGGCTGTGCCCATTTAATCTGCACCCATCCAGAGCCACACAACCTAGACAAATGCTTCTCCTTCAGCCGGGTACAACAGAGGAGAGGAGAGCGCCCTAGAGGAAGAGCAAGAGAAGAATATACAGGAGAGATGTCCCTGGGTCAAATGTAATTTGTTTCAAACTGTTTTGTTTAGTTGGTTTTAGCTTGCTCTGGTGCTAATCTGATAGGCTCGCGATAGTGTCTAATAAACAAACCAGATTAAAATCATTAAAAAGTGCTCATTAGGTTTTCTTCCTCTCTTCATTCTTGAGTGTGCAGGGAACCAATTAACTTTGGTGTAGCCACTGAAGCATGCGATTTACAGTAAAATTAAAGCTATGCTCCTTGATTTGTGCTTGGAGTTGCCCTTGGGGTGGAAAACAGCGTTACAAAGACGCATGCCTGGCTCGTACCCATCTCCGCCCCTCTTGTACAGTGCTCACGGGCTCACACCGTTCTCTACCCTGCCACGCGTTATTTCACGCACAACTGCATTTTAAAATACACAGAAATGTGGGGTTTTAGGGGCCACTATAACCAGTTTACCTTTGAATGAATCTCAAGCAAAATTACAGGCACAAGCCTTTTCCTCGCAGACGGGACAGAGCGAGAGAGCAAAGGACACAGAATCCCACGTGAGGAGAATCTTAAACAAGTCCGCGATTGATTCATTCCACCATGTCACTGCACAGAATACTTGGCTTACAGTAATCCAGAAAAGTACCGTTCAACACAGGTTCCATTGATAGATAATTCTGGACAGGTCCGGTTCTATGTTCTCTACTCTGTATTAAACCCGTTTATATAATGTTATTATAGTGAGGTAAAGCAGTGCAAATTAGTGTTTGTGCGGTATAAACAGTAAAAGCGCGGCGAGGAAGTGGGAATATACTTACAGGTCTTGGGAAAAGTAGTTGCTAAACTCGTCTGTACTCCTGCAAATGAATAGCAGCACAGTAATAAATGTGTTCAGCTGTCTGGGGGGACTTACTGATTGTGGAAAATAACCATTTTTAGAAGATTTTATTCTTTAAACTTCTTCCTCTAAAACCCTTTTGTGGATGTTTTTGTCTTGCTATATGAAGAGTAATTGCCAGGGAGCAAGGCTGGGTAGTTCATTTGTGAAACACATTTAAACAGATGCTCACTGGAACCTGTGAGATTTAGCCGACTGCATCTTTTGTCAAAATTTGCCAATGTGCTCATTTATTTGATTTTAAGTACTGGCGGTGCTAGCACGCTACAAGTCTTCTCAAGCTACAAGGAACAATCTTCGAACAAATACCTGCATAATGTACACTTTGTTCTAAGTAATGTGTTTACTTAGTTTTAAGAAAAACACAATTTTCGCCTTATTTATCATAAATGTGTATTTACATTGAATATTACTATAATGATGAGGTCATGTGTCTTTTGTATACCCACTAGCATTCAACTAGACTAAGGGCTGTTTTTTAGCTACTGCAGAAATGTAAATACACTACAGCTTGCATGGCTTTCTGAAGTGATGTCAATTGCTCTCTGGAGGCAAACGCACTTTTGGAAAAAGGGCTTATGTGCACAACTCCACAGGGAGATGGTGTCAGGATCAGCATAAAGAGGCCTAATTCTGAGCAGAAACCTTAAAAGAAAGGCAGAGCTCTCCAGCAAGTGAGGACCAGAACTGTTACAATCACTGTCATCTCCATTAGTATTGATGCCTTTGCTGTTGACCACTAGGCACCAGGGGAGGACCATCACCCTTGACACTGGGCCTTCAAGTATCACAAACGCTGCCGTATGCGCTCAGAACCGGTATGCAATGCACAAATTAACGGTGCAGGTTCAGTAAAGCTAACTTCACACACACACACACACATAGACACACACACACACGCGGGCGTGTAGTACATAGGCTACAACCTGATCTATATATTTGCCTGATCTGTGTACTTTACCAACTACCAACACTCATCTTTATCATAACGCTTGTAACAGTCCTAGGTTGCCACAAACATGCAGACCAGCCTAAATCCAACCAGTAACATCAATATATAATTCAATTATTAAACGCTACAGCGCGCCTCTCGCCTATTTGAGGTGACGTTAATTTGAACTTGGTTGTAGCATGACTACGACAGTAAACCCAGTCTGGTTTCAGTCACATCGACGATTATTCGGCAAGGCCGTGGAACAGACTGATCTAGGCCCAGTGGGCCTTTTCACCAAAGGACGTTTGCACAAGCTCGTCTGTCAAAAGACAGTCCAGTGACCCAAGCCAGGTGAGCCCCATCGAAAGAGCAGAGGTCACCGCGTCACAAGAAGCATTGACGGGGGGTGTTGTCTGCTGCCTTCCTCGGAGGAAGCCCACGGAAATCCCACCACGTCTTGGTGACGTACACTCTGCTCTACAAACGTGGTAAATATTCCGCTCAAGTTTTGATGCGCTGGTTGTTAAAGTAATCAAAAGAGCTCCAAACTGTCTCTTTCTCTTCTCCGTCCAGACCGTTGGGAAACACCTAATAGCCTACTAGGTTAGGACAGCCAGGTCGAGTCTGCTAGGTTTGACCAGGGTTTGACCAATATAATTTTCTGATTCTGACATTCTCTAGGCCAGCAGAGAAGTCCTTGCTGGCCCTGACGGCCCACCTCTGCTAGGCACTGGCACAGCCGCCACTCAACTGCTCTGTCAAACTGTCAGATATATAGAGGGCTAGAGCAGGTCAAAAAGGTCTTTGAGATCCATTCTGGCATATAATGTCTGGTAAAAGCCCCGTGGCAAGTTTTCATTTGATATACTGTGTTGCGATTGGGTTTACATTAATCGACGCAACTAGCCTAATTCACATTTTTTTCTTTGCCCAGTGTAAGGCTTACGTTACTGTAGGTGTCAACGTGCTGTAAATATAGAAATAAACTTGACTACGGTATTTCCAGAAACATGAATTTTTCCATCTACGTGTGTGCGTTTGCTAATCTTGTGCATGTTTGTTCTTACATGCTCTCGAAGAGAGTATGGTGAGACAGAAAGGTCTTAACATTGTCGTTAACCCCACCACCCCCCAACCCCGATCATGATTCAAACTTTTCACTTTCCTTTGAAGCACAAAAAAATGCATTCAGTCCAGCGGTAATACACATATATAACACACACACACACACACCTACATATTTCCTTCCTTTACAGATTATTCCTTTAATAAGCCCCAGAGTGATAAATCACAATAATTATGAGTTACTTGTTGCTTCTATTTTGTGGTGGAAAACATCAACAATAATTACTCATCTTGGTCAATTGCAACAACCAAACCCACGCCTAATTAAAAACCTCATCCTCAAGCCCTTAACCTTGGATGTACTGGTCCTGATACACGTTTTAAACTGATTTAAATAAAAAATGGAAAAAGAAACAATCCTGTGACAAATGACAGGTGGTAATTATATCCTTTTTTGTGGCACAGACAGGAACGGGACACTACCACATGGACGGTGCAAATTTGCATTTAGGAGAAGCTGAGAAAGAAAACGTGTGAAATAAGTCTATGTGTGAGAGAGAACAGAAGAAAGCGAGGGGGGGGGGCAAAAAAGTATCAAGTAACCTTAGAAACTGTTACCTTGGAAACTGCAGAGGCAAGCAGCTCTGCAAAATGTGCAGAAGTTCAGAGAAAAGGGTGAGGAGAGAAAACCAGAAAGAGAGGACTGGGGGAGAACGAAAAAGACAAGGTAACAAAGTTAACTTGGATTAAAGATGACAGATGATCTTTATTCATGCGAACATTCGCATATATAGTAAGCCTGAAAAAAAAGTTTGGTAAAACTACATGTGCTCTCTAACGCATGCAAAGAATTCTAAGTAACGACTCCTGTTCTGGTGAAAGCCTAGGTTATGTGTTGAGGTTTTCCTGTCCATTTGTAGAAATCTAAACATATAGTTTCATAAGGGAAAGAGGCAAAACATAATTAACTGGGTTAACACGTTTATACTATACATATTTATATTTTTATCCAGTTACTGTTGTACTGTTTGTTATGCTGTTTACATTCTTATAATATGAGTGGTGGTTACTGAAGTTCAATAGACAGTGTTGTCATAATTTAGCACACACCCCTTTGCGTTTTAAACCCCAAATTCCCATTCATATTTCCTAGGAAATCTCGTCAATCGTTGAAACAGATGATACCAACTCAGTGACATGCGCTCTGGGTGGACAGGGTAGGTTTGAAAGAAATAAAATTTATGATATTGTATTATTCCAGTTATTATTGATTTGTCAGCTGTAATACAATTTTCATTACTCCATAATTTTTTATTTCAATTTAGTTGATTTAATTATGAAATATGTTCGCTTACATTTGTTTAAGATGGTGACGTGGAATTTGTTGGCTCAACCGCACTCAACCACTCTCGCTCTTTATAAAGTTTGTGGGGTCTGCTCCTCAAAAAGGTGGGGGGAAAAACAAACTTCAATGAATGCAAACCATTTTGACGGTTGGCGCATGCATAAGCCATTTACATATACTTACGAATGGGTATGTAAATGCACAACCCGTCTCTCTAGGGGTGTGGGTATGTCGCTCCCTGTCAATCAAAATTGTTTAGCTTTTAGCTACTAGTCCCACTAGAACATTTAAAGCCTAGCAAGCTATGGACGTATAAAATACATTGTCACAGTTGAAAGTGTTTTCCTTATCGAAAATTTGGAAATTCTGACAAAAAGGAAGACCAACACCTGATCTGGTCCATCAGCCACAAGAGTTTGACATATTACCACTGCATCTGTAGAGAGGACTTTCTCTGCTTTAAAGTGCATCAAGACGTACAGTCTCAGTTGGATGGAGCAGAATAGACTCACTGTTATCATTCGCTTTCATTGTTCCTCAAAACATACTTCTAACATGCTTGCACAGTAGATTCTGAAGTTACAACAGTTTGTTGTTTAATTTTAGAAGCATAATAAGGGGGGCAGGATAGTCTAGTGGTTGACTGTCACCTGAAAGGTTGTGGGTTCGATTCCTAAAAAGCATCCTTGACCTTTAAAGCTTACTTACTGTAAGTCTTTTGTAGAAGTGCTGTATGTTCTTGGGAAACAATGAAAGTAAATGGTGGATGAAAACACATAATTGTTTGGGCAAACGTCAGTTTGGAGGACTATATTTGTGTATAAGAAAGCCACGGAGTTGAACACAGTCAACAAATTGTTTTTGTGTGTGCATAAAATATTCTGTTTAAGCCTTTTGAGGCTGTTGTGTCAACGTGATGAGATCAAACAAGGGCTATATTTCTTACGATGCTTCTCATTCTGTAAGGGAAAAAAGGAGCAATACTTTTACAATGTGTCACCGCATGTTTGCCCAACCCTCAGTCTTTCTCTCAAAGGGGTAAGAGGTAATTTATTATGAGCAATACATATTTAATAATTAATTCGCGACGAATAACGTTCGTATGTTCTATTAATAAATCAGCTCCCATTTTTCCCCCGTTTTCTCTATTTACGAACACGATATTGTTTAATCACATTGATTAAATGCCCTTGTGTGCCAGTCCATCTGTTTGTCCAAGTGTATGTCTCTCCAAGCTGCCTGTCTCTCTCTCTCCTGTCTCTTTGCCACATATATATTCTGTCGAACCAATGCTGGCAGCTACTGTAGCATACACACAGTCTGTGTGTGTGTGTGTGTGTGTGTGTGTGCGTGCACGAGTGTGTCCGCCTGCGTGCGTTAAGTAATGCTCTCGCCAGAGAAATGCAGCCATCCAAACAGCATGCAAAAAAAACAAACATCCTCTGACCATTTATGCAGAAAATTGAAATTTTTGACACTCGCTTTAATTGGCTTTATTGCGACCATAAATCAAGGCAGGATGCGGATGTTCCTGAATATGTCATCAGTACGAAGCATCACACATAGAAACAGATGGTATCCGTTTGTGTAATTTTCATTTTACATCAAAACGACACAAATGCATATATTTGTGCTCTAGTGGTGTCCAGCATAAGGCCGAAGAAAATAACCATTTCTCTGATGACTACACGCCTCTTCACGTCATCTCTCAGCCAGCACAGGCCTGCCTGCTGGCACAAATCAAGCGCACCCAGATTCAATCAGCCGCACATAAAGGCAAACCGAGTGTGTTTTTTTATTTATTAATTTCACTTACAGCGTCGGCTGACTGGTTTCATCTGCTGCTATTTTAATGTGAGATTTTTTTCTTCTGTTTTTACTCCAGTAAGTTAAATATTACTGGAAAGGTTTTGTCACAAATAGCACTTTAAGCTCGTATCTCATCTTTATCTAAATCCCCCACCTCTCTACATGTCTTTATCTCCTACTTATTCCCTTCATCTTTCCTCCACAACTCTCGTCTCCCCTGTTCATCTCAGATCTTTTCCTCGCTGTCTGTGGTTTGTCCTGGTTGACCGTGTGGTAGCTCTGGCCTACATTTTACACTTCATTTACAGTATGAAAACTAACTACACAACATGTACAGAAAGACAGAACGAGTCTACTGTCGTCAGGCCATGGGACAATGTACCTACACACACATGCATGTCCAAACCTAAGCAGACTAGTAAGCGTACCCGTACATTTGTGTACACAAAACGAGCACTACAATATGACTTGTTTTACTAGCAAAACACACCGTTTCACTCACACACACATGCACACACACACACCGAATTAGCACCCCTTGCTAAGCAATCACCCCTCTCGTGTGGGTGTCACTGAACCATCATTTCCTGATTAATGCCTCCCTTCTGTGAGTGTTAATTGACACAATCTATTCTCCATTAGCAATGTCCCTTTGCAGATGGAGTCAATGTGTTCCTTCACCCCTCATTTCACCAAAAGGTGGTATTGCCCTTCACCCCGGGCTAATGGGGGGACGGACCAAGTCAAGAGTTTTTATTTTTTTGAGGGGTAGGGGGGTCAGGGTGCCATCACAGTCACTGTTTTCCACCCACCAACATCACGTGCATAGAGGAGGCAGTGGAACTGTATTCGTCCAAGGTCAGGCGAATGAGAAGCGTAGAAGAAGAAACAGCAGGGGGACTGTAAAGTTCTCCCTCATTATATTATAGTGCTAGCATGTGCTAATGATGAAAAACAGCAATCTCACGTGTATAAGGAGCAGTCACCAAAAGCATCCTCATCTGGCCGTGTGCAAGCTATCTGGCCGTGTGCAAGCTAGCCTATATCAAATACAGACAAGCGCAGAAGTCCGGGAAGCCTACCAAAGCTGGCATGTGTCAAGACATGCCAAGCAGTGTGAACATATTCTGTTGACATTTGTTTAAGACGGAAGGAGTCCAGAGAGAGAGAGAAAGAGAGATAGAGAAAAAGAGGGACAATGAGAGAGAAAAAAGAATTATGGGGGGATCTCGTAAAAGAGTGAAATGAAGTGAAGGAGAGTGGAAGGGATCGATTTTCTCTGACATTTCCCACAGATAAAAGTTTTGGACTTGTCATGCTGGAAAAAAAAAAGAGTATATCTAATACAAACGCTGGCTCCCCGAGCTGTTCCTTAGCAACAGCCTGGAGTGATGGAGGGGGGAGGGGAGGGGAGCGAGAGAGCAGTAAAACACAAAGAGGGAAGAGAGAGAGAGCTAACCGCCAAGTGTTTGCTGAGGCCTCGCTATGTATCGATTGCTACTGATACTCTACTTAATCCAGCAGGATATTTTAAAGACCCACCCACTTCCACCACAGTATAGTGCCTAAAGACACACTCTACTCCATCAAATGCCCACGAGTTGCTCATATGCTTGAAAACTGGAGCATTCACATAACAAAATCTACCAGTATATTTCATAAATACAAATCAATACTGTAGATATCCTTCAGACTCTGTGTTCCTTTGTCTCTGTCTGTTGAATATCAAGAGTTTACAACAGCCGATGGGACACTGGAAACCCCGCTGTACAGCAAAAAAAAGACAGAAAATAACATGATAATAATATAAATGCCTGTTTAAGGTCAATGCAGTATATGGCTACATGATCAAACATTTTATTCCAATATCTGGCAGTAATATGGCAGGTGATTTTTTTTTCTAATTTAGCTGTAAATACTCTTTAACGAAGATATCGACTCATGCCAAGAAAATTCATGTAAAAGATGTTTCTTCTTCTTCAAGAATGAAATTATTTACTTGTGCCGGCGTGTTTAGTTTCTTTGACTAAAACGGCATGAAATGAGCTTAGTAAGGGAGTTAAATCATTTGCTTGTTTGTAGTTAATTGCAGAAAATAAATAATTGAGGACTGCACTTTAATTTATTAATGCAAGTGCTATGGATTACAAATGTAATCCACATTTTTGTGTGTGAAATAATTCCATTGTGGGGATATGGTGCCATGAAAGCCTCCTCTACTTTCTGTCATTTAAGCAGCCATTCCTTTACGTAGAGGAACATGCATTCTCAGTTTAGATGCCCCTTTTTCACAGAAATGCCATA
The DNA here is from genome assembly GCA_025447815.1 of Percopsis transmontana. NCBI lineage: Eukaryota > Metazoa > Chordata > Actinopteri > Percopsiformes > Percopsidae > Percopsis > Percopsis transmontana. Next base: position 26,673 of record JAOEHI010010210.1, read on the forward strand.
GTAGGGTAAACATAGCAGTAGCTAATAAAATCAATAATGGTTCTGACTGATTTAAGTCTTCTGATTAGCAAGCATTCACAATAGTATTGATTTACTGTTAATTAATCAAATAGACCCCTTATTAATATTATTAGCTAAAGCTGTGTTTACCCTACTATAATACTTCTGAGTATTATAGAAAGTGCGAGTGTGTGTATGTGCTTATCTATACAGTTTTACAGTACTAAACATGTCTTTGTCTCTATGAAGGCCACTGTTTGTTTGTATTGTGTGCATGTGTGCATTTGTGTGTGTTCCTGAGTCCACAGTTTACTGTGGGGGAACTGACCTTGATGTGAGCCTCACAGACAGACAACTGAACTGAACCTGCCGACGATAGAGCAAGAGTATATACTGAGTTACAACCAGCACAACACACTCTGGAATCCTGAAAAGTGAAAACAATGTAGACGGAAGAAAGGCAGGCAGAGAAAACACAGAGACAGCAAAAGTCTTGCGCCCTTGTTAGAAGAAAAGTGCCAAATACAGCTTTTTGGAGTATGTTGTCCTGTACAATCTCTATAGTTCTAATATGCAATTGTAAAAATGTACACAAATATAGAGACACTTTACAGATAATGACTACATTTCCATACACAGAATATTATACAGTAGTTTTATATTCCTGTAAAAACTACTATACTTTACAGGAATGTTGTCTTTTATTTATTATTTATTTACTGTTTATTCTTCACATGCTGTAATACAGTCTAGTGGCAGATAGAGGCTGTAAAATCCCACAATAAGGCAGATATTCTTGATGAAATGTACGAATATCATAAGGGTTTTACTTAAACAAAACAAAAAGCAAAACGCCACATTCGAAGCGAGGCCACTTTTTTCCTGCCATATCCTAAACAAAATATGTTGTTTACACGACTTGTATCAACCATCCTATGCTGAATAATAGTCGAATAACAATGTGCTAGTAAACAGCAGTCACAGTGAGTCTCTAACAAGGAACACATTGGCTCGCACAGCAACTTATTTACTGGCTCCCTCTTTTTGGCTTTAAGGGCCGAGTGTGTGAGCTCAGCATTAGCTGAGAGAAACTCCATGGTAACAGGAATGATTGGAGTTAAATACGTCTTGAGTATATTATAATAATTTTAAATTTTTTTTAAATAATCGCAAAAGAACATCGGAGGTAGAGTAGTGTGCACTTCATCTCCCGATAACATTTTTATATAACTTTTATTTATTTATTTATTTAAAATAAATGTGCTGTGGCGGCGATGTATAATATATCTCGGAGAGAGAGAGAGCGAGACAAATGGGACTTGGTCTATTTGGGACGGTGACAGCAGCTAAAGATAGAGGCAGAGCGCTGAGGAGAGAGCCAAGGAAAACATGGCTTGCTTCAGAAAGATCTAATGTATGATTTGAGTCAGAATCAAGGCCGAGAATAACAGACTTGATAAATAAGGGATGACTCTCCCTACCTCTCACACTCTCTTCCCCACTGATATCTCCCACTCTCTCTCTCTCTCTCTGTCATGAAGCATTTTATTCCCCCCACTCCCTTCTTCATCCTAAACAGACACTCTTCTGTTTAATGCCCTACTGTACAAATGGCCACGTAACAATGCCGCTTTCAGACACAGAACCGACACTCCTGTCGTTCATGCTCCCTCCCCAGCAGCCTAAAAAAAAAACACGTCCCCGCTCGAAGCACCGCTCCGGCATGCATGGATTAACAGCGTTTATACGTATTCTAAAGTGGCTCGTAGGCGCAGCTGCCAAATCTTTACCTCACACTCTCTCGGTCCTGGAGAAGAAGCGCCTGCCGCCTCATTAACTCCGCCATGGGATTTGATCGGAACCTTGTTACAAACGGCGGTGCTGGCGGCGCCAGTTTTGTGGTTTGTAACTTGGATGAGTTAAGTTTAAGACTAAATGTTATGGGTTTATGGTATACCTGTAACACTACTGTAGGTGTGCCACACAGACACAGCATTAAAATGTAGCATAAAAACCTTGTGGTGACCAAGGGACACAGTCACTTCACACTTATCTTGTGTTAGGATGTCGGGATAACTGTACAGTAGGTCCGATTGTCTGACTGCTGGTTGTGTCTCTGTTAGGAGACACAACCAGCTGCAAGGCATAAAGCACACACACACAGATACAGTATAAAGTCAAGCCCATCGAGAGCACCCTCATAATGTCAACAATTTGGACAATTTGGAAAAACGACCACACGCAGGGCCTTCCTAACCTGTCGCCATGGCAACATACCAGCAGGTTGTGCCTCTTGTTAGCGCCGTTTATGCTTGCGTTTCCAGTTTGTTGATAATTCTAATTCTAATAAGCGTTGCATCAGAAGTGACGGGGGGCGTTTCACAGCGGATCACAACTCGGCTCCCAGTCGACAACAGCCGCAAAGACCAACAGCTGCTCGCCTGACATTTGGCGCACTCAGACACGGTCCCCAGCCGCACAGCCTGGGAGAGGAGCGAGGGAGCAAAGGAGAGATGAGGAAGAAAGAGGAAGAGGATGGATGACGTAAGGACGAAGGAAAGGTAAAAGTTAAAAAATGCAGCATACATGCTAGGAAAGAGGTACGGTATAGATGGAAGAAGGGACATCTAGAAATAGAGAGTAACCTTCATTTACAGTGTCAATTTAATGTATAATTATTCTTCAGAAAAATAATTAGCATACATGAACCCAGCTTGAACCTCAATTAATTTCTTAAAATCAATTTTAGTTATAGCTTGTTAAAAATAAAAATACCATGCACAGTCAAGCACACACGCACACACACACAATTTTTCAAATAAATGATTTGATTTAACAATGCCGTTGCTCATTGTTCTTTTTTATTTTAATTTCTCAGGTAATTGTTCCTACAGTAGTAAGAATTTGTTTTTGTTGTTCATTTTTTATTAATTTGTCACAAAAATATAGACAATATATATTTTCTATTTGGCAAGCATGAGCAAAAAAAAGAAATCAAAAAAGTCCCATGAAATATCATATTCAGTATAATGACTCTATGATAGCTTTGTTTGTTTGTTCCATTCCAGCACGATTTTGATTCAGGTTGATTTTGGCACAGGGTTGTGCACATCCATGCACGCAAGACAATGATGCCATGCGGAGCCCACTCGTGTGTGGAAATGAGCCCTGGCGAGGAGGCAAAAGCCTACTCGGTACGCGCCTGGCGATCAATAGAAGCATCTCAGTCTGTGAAATAACACACCAATTGCTGGTTCTCCTCCCACTCAATAGTTAGGGTCCGCCACCCTGCCATAAGAACCTGCCACCCTGCCTGGGAGGATTTTATTAGTATTGATTTTAATGGAGAGTTTTAGATGTCACATGGTCAGAATGCTGATTCAGAGGCCTCTTGGCCAAGGCCGGGAACATAACTCCAAGAGAAACTGTAATACGTACACAACCAGCCTCACCAAAGCAGGGTACTAACAGTGATCCTGCCAGCTCAACTGCTATCGACCGCTCTGGGTCCGTTCCCTGTGACTGCCAGGGCAGTGCAGAAATGGAGAATTTTCTAGAAGCTTCAACATCAATGCTGTAGAAGTCACAGGGAGGCTACAAACGGCTGCCAACAATCAGTATTCAACCACTCGACCCAGACTCACTTACAGTACCACACAACTCTGGCAGCTACCAGCTTCTTTACCAGTTGTAGATAGAGGAGGTCATAGTATTGCAGTTTCTGAACAGGTTATGGTGGTTGTAGTCTTTTAAGGGAGTATTAAGAGGTTATGAAGGTTGTAGTCTTTAATGGAGGTTTAAAAGAGGTTTGGAGATTGAGGGTTGTAGTTCTTTAGTGTTTTACCTTGGGCCTTAGTTGAGATTTGTACCATGTCTCCATGGTGATAAACCACTTTAGAGTAGGGGCGGTCCAATATTTTACCCCAGCACCCATCGCAGAAGGCAGGTGAAACTGATTGAAAAGAAATTATGAAAGAGGGAGAGTAAAAAAAAGGCATGCGGCATCTGCAGAGCTTGGCTGAGGACATTGGATGGAAGATTGAATACAGGTTATCAAATTTGAACCCACAATAAATCTATCTTGTCAAGCGCTCTCTCTCTCTCTCTCTCTCTCTCTCTCTCTCTCTCTCTCTCTCTCTCTCTCTCAGCTTCCCGCTCTCAATGCCGCCAGTGTACGCACTATAACCCGATCAAACTTCCATTGTATCGCTGACTCAGTAAAAGATTCTGCAGGGAAGCACAGACACATCAACATTTTCTCGAATTTACAAAGCCTGGAAAGAAAGCACAACAAAGCTCATTAAAACCTGAAATAGTTAATGGGACTTTGGGAATGGGAAAACAATACATTCTACATATATATCACATCAACAATGTCATTCCCATGAATATTACACGCACAGGGATAAAGCTTATCGAGATATTGTTGGAGACCTTTGCTAATACTTAAATGATGTTAGGAGCTGTTACGACTAAACAAACATCTGGCATTCAAGTGAGAGAGAGAGCAAGAGAGAGAGAGCGAGCGAGAGACTGTCTCGCTCGCTCTCTGTGGGAGCGAGTGGGACAGCTTTTCATCAGTATTCGGCAGGTATATTCAATAGGTTTTATATGTGGCAGACAGGTCATGGCGCGTCTCAACAGGCTGTCTGGAATGAGAATATGCAGCCCAGCACAATTAGCAACACACTCACACACATGACACACCAACATCAGCGAACACGCGCTTTAACAGATGCGTAAACACACCCATCTGTACGTACGTATGCACACACACACACACACACACACACACACACACACACACAAACACTCGTGCCAGGCCGGGGCCAGGCGGCAGTAATAGCTTGTTGGCTCTGACAGCTATCTTAATGAGATAACAAGAGGAAGAGGAGTGAAGGAACACCACCCCGTTCCTCTTCCTCCTCCTCAGAGCCCAACAGACGGATGGATTGACCTCGCAGGGAGAGAGGGAGGAGGGAGATGACAGGAGAGAGAGAGAGAGAGAGAGAGAGAGAGAGAGCAGTGGGGGCTAAAGAGGGAGGAGAAATAGACAAAAAATTAGGAGGAAAAAAGCCAGGGTAAGGTGGGAGAGAGGGAGGAAAGATATGACAGGAGAGAGAGGGAGGAGAGCGGTGGCTAAAGAGGGAGGAGAAATCGATCAGAGAAGGTGGGAGAGAGGGAGGCGGAGGTGGTGGGAGAAAGGCAAAAAGGACAGCAGAAGAGGTGAAGAAGAGGTGTATGTTTCTGTGTTTCCACATCTAAACCATGCCTCGGCCCCGGGTCACCAGACATGCATTTTTAATAACGAGAGTCTTCATAGGAAGACACTTTTCATTCTAGATGCTCAACAAGTCAGGTAGTTCTCTTTCTAATGAGAGACTTGCTCATGCTGCAAAGAGAACAGGGGTTATGGCCATAACCTTAAGTTTGTAAACACATTCCTAGCATGAGAGATTCCGGTCCAGTTGAAATAGTTTCTTTGAGGCGTCAAAGAAACATCCCTTTTCTAAACCAAAGAAACAGCCATCACCACATTTAACTTTTTTTCCCCAATAAGTAGGCACAAACACAATCTTCCCTCAGACATCCATGAATTGGAAAGTCCTTCTGAAAACCCAAGTGAACACAACATAGGATAACTTGATACACAGTTATACAATTAGGTAATTTAGCAGACACTTTTATCCAAAGCAACTTACAATTACATGATGCTATTACATAGAGCAGATAGGTGTTAGGCATCTTGCTCAAGGATACTTACAGGTAGGTCTGGGGCTTGAACCCACAACCTTCTGGCTGGGAGTCCAACACCTGGACCACTAGACTATCCTGCCCCCCAACAATACAATACACTACAATACACTAATTCCACTTGGACCCAAAATGTATACAGTATATACATTTAAATATAATATGTAAACAAATCTACTGGACAGGAGTTTGTCCTAAAGCTGCCCTCCATACAAACACAGCAGGCCCGGGGCCTAAACAAGATAGTCTTGTCATCCTTCTGTTCTTTTTTTTCAGCCTCAAATTCTTTTACATCTAATTCGGCCCCCAGGTGATGTTCAGAGGTTAGTGATGTGGACTGATCCTGTTCTAGCACACACTGTTCTTTTACAGCCAACACTCACACACACACACAAGCCTTTTCTCCCTTGCATACAGACAGACCTAAACTCATGTACAGACACACTCAGTTATAGACCTCTAAAATGTGCACACACGTACACACACACACACAAGCCTTCCCCCTCATGCATACACACACACACACACACACAAGCACATGCACCTCTGTGAGCAACTGCCATCTTATAACAGCCAGGTGCTCTAGCCTGACATTTTACCGAGAGCGAGGATGTTTTTTTTCTTAACACAATGGAATGAAAAATTACATAAAAATCCATTTTACTGTACTGCATGGTCATTTTTAGATTAAATGTCATGCAGGTGCGGTTTCTTTTAAACTCTCTACACTAAAGGCTGGATTGGACATTCTATTCCACTCTATTCTTCTGGTGTCTACTGACCACAGGTGTATGGTGGACAGACAGTTAAAAAACACAGCGGCAATAGCTCCCTTCACTAAATATCGATTGAAGAACTAAACTTGGTTTTCCACTTTCGGGGGGGGGGGGGGGGGGGGGGGGGGGGGGGGGGGGGGGGGGGGGGGGGGGGGGGGGGGGGGGGGGGGGGGG